>SNQJ01S0085188.1:0-34366 GCA_010110895.2 Picea sitchensis | reverse complement strand
TGTGGATGGTAAGGCGTGTTCTTCTGGTGGTGGACTGCAAATCCCTCAATCAGGGCTTCAATTATTTTCTTTATGAAATGTGTGCCTTGATCACTCATAAGGATCTTTGGGCATCCAAACTTGGTTATGATGTCATCAAATATGAAGCGTGCAACTGTAGTTGTACTACAGTCCTTAACTGCTCTTGCTTCGGCCCATCTAGTCAAATATTCTATTGCAATAATGATGTACCTTGCTCCTGTGCACTTTCCTGGTGGGTTTATAGGTCCCATGAAGTCAATGGAACATTTCTCAAATGCTTTTAGGCTCAGTTGTGGTGCTAAGGGCATTTCATCTCTTCTGGACGGTTTCCCAACTCTTTGGCATACATCGTAGGCTCTGTAATAGTCCTTAGCATCTCTGTATAAAGTAGGCCACCAAAGGTCAGCTCTAAGAACCTTCTACGCAGTTTCTTTTCCTGTGTAATGTCCTCCTATGATGCCTTCATGAGCTTCTGCAAGGATCAATGGTCACTCTGCCTCCATAACACACCTTCTCAATATCTCATCAGATCCCATTTTGTATAGTTGTCTAGCTATAAGTGAAAAGTCGGCAGCACGCACTACTAGCTATTTCTTCTGGGGAATTGTATATTCACTCGGTGTCATTCTTGTTTATAGGAAATGGACTATCTCTGCGAAGTGGTCATCAATCCTTCTAATGGCTAGCAGTTATGCATTCGACAGTGTGTCCTCCAAACTAGTGGGTTCTTCTCCATGTTCTAACCTCGACAAGTGGTCAAGACCTTTGTTCATTCTTCCTGGTTTAACTACGATCTCAAAGTCATATTCCTAAAATAGCAGCAGTCAACTGCATATTCTCCCCCCCAACACTGGCTTGTTGACTAGTTATTTCAGCGCGAAGTGATCAGTAAACATTTTAAAGTGGCCTCCCAACAAGTCGTGGCAAAATTTATGGAGTGCATACACCATGGCTAACCCTTTTCTCTCAGTAGTGGTGTAATTAATATCAGCTATGGATAGTTTCCTGCTAGAAAAAGCTAACGGATGGTCAATATCTCCTTTCCCAGGTTGTGCTAACACAACTCCCAATGCAATGGAATATGCATCGACATGCACATGAAATTCCTTTCTCCAATCTTGGAAAACCAGAATAGGCGCAGTAACCTTTTTTTGTTTCAATGTGTCGAAGCTCTGTTGGCACTCTTTTGTCCAGTGAAATTGACAGTCTTTCTTCAAAATATTCTCCATGGGTGTTTTAATCTAGGCATATCGTTTAATGAACTTCCTATAATATCCAGTATGTCCCGGTGTAGTGTGCAGGTATTTGACTGAAATAGGAGGGGGTAGATCAACTATAATGGCAATTTTAAATGGATTGACCAACAATCCCTACTTGCATACAATATGACCTAACAACACTCCAAATGGTGAGAAGAAGATGCACTTTTTTAGATTCAAAGAAATTTTGCACTTCCTGCATTTTTCCAACATTAGCCTTAGACATTCAATATGATTTTTCAATAAACTAAAAACAGTCCAATCATCAAAATATGATTCTAGAAATGTATGCAGAAACTCCTTGAATGCTTTTACCACCACCCTAGAAAAGATGGCTAGGGAATTCTTCAATACAAATGGCATCACTGTATACTGTTAGGATCCCCATTCTATTGCAAATGTGGTCTTATTGTGATCTTCCTTGGCAATCCGGATCTGATGGTATCCTGAAAATCCATTGGTAAAAGAATATACCTCCTGGCCTCCCACATTATCTAACACTTCGTCAGTGAATGGTGTAGGGAAGGGGTCATGCAAAAATGCATCGTTCATCTTCCTGAGATATACCCAAATCCTTATCTCTCCTTTATTCTTATCTTGCACCACCATAGGGATAATCCATTCTGATTCTTCGACGGATTCTATAATTCTTGCTTCTAGCATTCTATCAAGCTCAATCTTCACTTTCTCCTTCTATTTAGGGTTCAATCTGTAGGGTCTCTGTTTGACTAGTCTTGCATCTAGTTTCAAAGGGATACTCATCTCTCCCATAGGCCCTTTAATTCCCTTCATATTAGTAAACTTGGTCGGAAACAAGTCCTGATATTCATGCAGTAACTATGTGATTTTTCCAATAGTAGCATCATCCCAGTACTCTCCAACATTTGCAAGATTCGGTGTCTTCTCTATTTCAATGTTGACCTTATTAATATTTATTGGATGTCCAATGAATGGTAGCTCAACTCCTGGTCCTTCCACATCTCTCTTTCCTTATGTTTCTGTGATGTTCACCTTCCTCGAATCATCGTCTTCATCAGCATTGATGTTGTAACATTCTTGTAGTTTCTGGAGAGGCACAGTCCATTCGTCCTCTTCTTGTTMTAAATGGAGTCTAGAGTCCTCCTCAAATACTTTATGTCTTACAATCTRTAATGCTTGATCTATTGAAGGATATTGACTATCAAATAAGAAGGTGGTTACAAAGTTTTGAGTCATACCTTCCCAATCTGCAGTGACGAGGCGTAGCTTCGCTTGAAGGTACCAGTTGATAGGGGTTGTGTCTAGTGTGTTAATGAACTTGTGCACCCACTGCACTTGAGGAATGTGTCTCGAGGCTTCCTCACAACTTCGCACATGGTCCTTTGGGCAGCTTCGACCTATGTACTGAACTTTGTAGCCTTCTACTTGTGCTAAGAACTGCTTGATCATCAGGGTATGACATTGTACCCATTCTGTAATGTTGTTTTTGTGTATCCCCCACCATCTTGTTGGTGTTGCTTTCAAGGCCTCATCCATTGCCAACAATCTTTGTTGTGTTGGTACACTTTATTCAAAGTCTGACAAGAAGGTTTCTAAGATATTCATACCATCAAAGGTGGGCAAGTTACTTACTATTGTGTCGATCCAACGAACTTCTCTGGTTAATCTAGAACATATCCTTGTACATACTTCATACATTTTGTTCTGCCAGTTCTCCAGTGCTTCTTCTAAATCTGATGAACATGCACTGTCACTTCACCATCTTAGGTTTCCATCTGACGTAGGATTAATGTAATCATGTTGTCTGGCTATTAGTTTGTATATGTTTTCCAGTTCATAGGCGCAGTCTTCTTCTATGATAGGTTTTGTGTATCGTTGACCTTCATCTGTATCTAAAGGTGAAATGAACCTAAGGCCATCTCTTGCAAAATTCATATGTCTTTTATTTAAATTGACCACAGTGGAATTATTGAAAGCCCAATCAATTCCTAATAGCACAGGGTAAGGGAAACTATCATTAACTATCTCAATTACCTAAAAATATGCAAACGTTCTTACTCCGTCGATGTCCATAGAGACATGTTCCAATCTTCCAAAGGGGCTTACAGCTTGCTCATTAGCCATCATAAGTCTAATAGGGGAATAGATCAACTTTGGTTTTCCCATCAGTGCCCAGGTTTGCTTTGTCATGGCATTGACCTCCGACCATAAGTCGAGGACCACATAGTCTATATCATATTCTCCAATCTGATCATTCAACTGTAGTTCCTTATTTGTCCTTATCTTCTTGGATAGTTGATGTACTTGTTTATTCAGTAAAGGATCTATCCTTCCTATCTCATATTGTCTAATTAAATTTTGTAACTCTTGTACAGTGCTCTCATCCTGAATCAACTTAATACAAGTATGTAAAAACTTCATGAGCTTGCTTACCTCTTGTCCTTCTTTTGGCAAAACATATTGATTGAATTCTAGAAGAATTCCATATTCTCTTACCAATGGCCATGTCTTTGATGAAGAACCTTGGTCTCCTTTGAAATCTTTTCTTGCCTCCTCAAATATTTGTCTTTCTTTGTTTGCATCAAAATTTTGGGTCTTCTCTGTAGATTTCCTGACTCCTGAGTCTTCTGTAGTCTTTCCTTGGGTTAGTCTGTCTTCTCCTATAACATCTCCTCCTCTAGTGATAACAGCAACTCTAGGGTCTTCTCTACGAGGTTCATCATATATCAGTTTCACTTGCAGGTTCTGATGAGGTCCTCATTTCTCTTGAAGTTTAGCCAACAATGTTGGACATTCCTCGATGACATGCTCGAAAGAGTTGCAGTAGTTGTAAGTGGTACAAGGGTTCTGACAATCCCTTGAAAAATGTTTGAGTTGTGCATCATTGTAATAAATGACCTGTCCTTGGCCTCGACCCATACCTCATCCTCTTCCTCATCCTCTGAATCCACCGCAAGGATTAAAGTCTCCTCTGCTAGGGGAGTTATACTACATAGTGTTTCCTTCTTGCTGTACTTCACCTTGAATTTTGTATATGTCTCTTGGCCTTTCATACATGAGGTCATAAGCCTGATAATCCCTATCATCATTCCCTATGGACTTATATAACGTGCAATACAATCTTGTGGGTGTCTGAATATATTTTTTCATGTAATAGCACTCACCAGGGCGATGTCTATTTCTGCATACCTTGCACCAGGGCAGGGTGACTTGATTCAAATGGATCGGAGCTCCAGAGGCCAAGTATTCATGAAATAGGGGATAGCATTCCTTGTCATGGCCTTCTGATCTACATCTGACACACCAGATGTCTTCTATTTTATATTTTCCCTTGTCTTTCTTCATATCTTACACCTGCAGAGACAAACTAGTTAGCTAACTCAAGATTTGACTCATACCTGAGCTAGATTCTCTCATAGGGGCTGATTCTAACTTCATAGCCATCCTTAGTGCCTCAACCTGTGAAGCAATCTTCTATTGCATCAGAAGAACTCTGATGTGTCGTAAGAGGGAAACAATAAACCATTCTTTGTTCTACTCATCTGGGATCTAAAAAGTCAATCGGCCTGTTAAGGCCTTGAATCTTTGATCGAATTCCTAAACAGGTTCGACTACATTCTACTTGATCTCTTTCAGCTCTTTAATACATTATGACTCCGACTTGGGTTTCTTGAACTCTGCAATCAACGCATTCTTGATCTCATTCATCGGCTTAGGTTGTGCAAGTCCTTGGACAAGCTTCATGTACCAGCTCAATGCACAATCCCTTAGGGTAGTACTAAACTGAGTTCTTTTAACAGCTTCGTCGGTGACATTCTTAATATTTCATACGACTTCACATAACCAGTGTTGATCAGGATCTTTAGATCCATCTCCCCTAAAAATAGGAAGCCTCATCTCATCTGCCATAGATCTTCCTAGGGTTCCTGATTAAGTATGTGGTGGACTACTGGTGACAATGCTTTGAACGCTCTGGTGGCTTGGATTACTCTGATTACTTAATGCTGCTGAATCAATAGGAGGGATAATAGTACTTACTTCAGCAGTTTGCACAGTTCCTGAAGTTTTTGTCTCTTCCCAATGAGGCTCTTCATCTTTCCCTTCCCCTGCCCTAGCAGGTTATGAATTCTCTTCATCCATCAGATCTGCCTCTTCTCCACTATAGAAACCCCCGTCCCCATAGTTCTTCTTAAACAGGTTCGCAAGATGAACTTCTATGAACTCTCTTGCACTGCGCGTATGTCCAACCTCTGTGTTGTTGTCACTGTCTGAATTCTTGAACAATAGCTTTTTCAAATCCGACCAATCTATTGTATCTTCAAGATGTTCTTCTCATGCAATAGCATCTTGATCCTCAACTTCAAAAAATGTAAACATTTTCCTCTGGGTCCTTCGAAGAAATATCTCTCGGCTTGGATATATGACTCTACTCTGTCAATAGCAAACTCGGTGATGTACTCTCCAATGGTGCTATCAAAATAGTGATCTACTTATCTTGACACGACGTTATCAAATCTCTTGACCTTCTTGATCAACACCGACATCCAAACTACAGGAGGTCTAGATCTGATCTCAAACTGGGTATCTGCTAACCTAACTAACCACTCATATAGCTCCTGATGGATTCCTCCAAAGAAAATCTCATGTATATCAGTAAAGATATATCTTTCCAACCAATCCTCCATACTAAGATTAGTGTTCTTGTTCTGGGCTTCAACGAAGTCCCTTTATTGATCCTCTATCCACTTTTGAATTTATGTCTTTGATGGGAACCACCTTGACATTCCCTCAAGAAGATTTTGGTCCCGGCAATGGAACCATTTGTTGGCACAGGGGTAGACCCAGGGTTCAACTCCAAGAGTACACCAACAAGCCCTAACTACTGGCCCTTTCAGAAACACCTTCGAAGTAGATGTAGTCTCACCCAAAGCAGCTATGGGGGGGTTGCAAGACAGATATTTCTACAACCAAGGGGAATATCAAGTGGATCTAGCACTAGAACAACATAGCATTTATATATATCTTACCATCTTAACTCTACTCCGCACAACTACCTATCATATCTAACATAGTAATGAAATAGCAGTACATCAAAGGGACAAGAACATAGCATCAATCACACACAACACAAAATATGTGTGGTTCACCCTCTCTCTAGGGCTACATCCATAGAACTATGCTTATAATATATTAAGATGAAGCATACAGTTCTTGTCTACGCTCTTAGCTAGCAAATATTCTTTCTTCTCCTCTTTATCTCTCCCCTCCCTGCGCACCCAGCTGCAAGGTTGATCTTCTCACCCAACTGAAGATCTTACAATACAAAAGGATCTCGTACTCAGCACTTCTTTCTCACACAACATCACTCACTCGATCACACAATGACAAAGATGACAACAACAATCATAACACCAACAACAACCCAACCCAGGTCCTCTTGACCTTTATTTATACATTACAATCACTCACCGACAACCTTAGGCTGAAACCTAGGTGTCAAAACTCTAGATACCAAAACCCTAGGTCAACTTGACCCATGTTTTTAGGGATTTGCCAACTTGTCTTTCCTTCCTTCTCATGTGGTGCTCCAAAGAATCCAACGGTGGCTTTTTTCGCTTGTTGAGTTGTCCACAATCCTTCTTCCTTATTGATCTGTCATCCTCGATATCCTTGTCCAATGACTTTCTTTCTCTTACTTTGCTCCACCTTTTTTTCTCTTTTTCTCACTTTGACCCAGTAACATTCATCGTGTCTTCCGCACAGTTCGCATTTTGCCTTTTCTTCCTTGCTCTTCGCTAACTTTCATAACCAAGGGCCAACACTCTCCATGATCTACCTTTCAGTGGTTATTGTTGGATTACTGAGAGGGGGGTTGAATCAGTAATAGTGTAATTATAATCCTTTTTCTCCAAATAATCTAAGTGTTATATCAATGTAGAATTATTATCCAATAATGAGAAATAAGAAATTAACAATCACACACATACACAGTACACCAGTGTTTTATGTGGAAACCTAAATTGGGAGAAAACCATGGAATGATTTTTCTTATATGTATTGAAGAATTACATTCATTGGAAGCACCAACTTCCTTTGTTTTCCAGCTGCAACTAGAAGGAGGCTCTAACCCCCTAGTTTCTTAGGCTACAACCTGAGGGAAGCTCCAACTCTCCAATTATCTGGCTACAACCAGAAGGAGGCTACAACCCGCTAAGTTCTCCGGCTACAACCGGAAGGTGGCTACAACCACCTGTCCTTGCCCTGTCCAACTTCCCTGAAGTATAAGTAGAATGATGGAACCACTGTCAATCTGTCACTATGAGATATACTATTGTACAACTGTAACAACCTGTACCACTAACTTGTATTCAATCTATACAACTTCCATGTAATCAATCTATACCTAAACTGAACATGTATCTACAAAACTTACAACAGATACTTGACCTGTAGTGTTGCAGCCCATGTATGTATGCACCCTATCTATTATGGAGCCCGTGTATGTACACTACCAAACTGTTATCCAGCCTGTGTATACCTTCTGAAAACTAGGGTTTCCTTTTCTTGAAAACTTCTGACATTCTGTAACTTCTTTCACATAGATCTGTAACCTGTCATTATATCCAGACTGTAACTATAACCTGTGCATGCATCCTCATATATAACCTTTACTCAAGGCAAGTATGTCTCTCTCTATTCATGTGTCATATAGAATGTGTAATCATAAACCCTAGACACCAAAAACACTAGATACCAAAACCCTAGGTGTCTAAAACCCTAGGTCAACTTGACCCGCGTTTTCAGGGCTTCGCCAGCCTATCTTTCCTTCCTTCTCGCATGGTGCTCCAAATAATCCAATGGTGTATTTTTCTTCTTGTTGAGTTTTCCACGGTCCTTCTTCCTTACTGATCTGTCATCCTCGATCTCCTCATCCAACGACTTGCTTTCTCTTACTTTGCTCCACCTTTTCTGCTATTTTTCTGACTTTGACCCAGTAACAGTCATCGTGTCTTCCGCGCAGTTTGAATTTTTCCTTTTCTTCCTTGATATTAGATAAATTTCATATCCGAGGTCCAACACTCTCCATGATCTACCTTTCAGTGGTTAAACTGATTTATGAATGAACCTGCTCCGATACTAATTTTTGGATTACTGAGAGGGGGGGTGAATCAATAATAGTGTAATTATAATCCTTTTTCTTCAAATAATCCAAGTGTTATATCAATGTAGAATTATTACCCAATAATGATCAATACTAAATGAACAATTACACACATACACAGTACACCAGTGTTTTACGTGGAAACCCAAATCGAGAGAAAACCATGGAATGATTTTTCTTATATGTCTTGAATAATTACATTCATTAGAAGCACTAACTTCCTTTGTTTTCCAGTTGCAACTGGAAGGAGGCTCCAACCCCCTAGTTTCTCAGGATACAACCTAAGGGAAGCTCCAACTCTCCAATTCTCTGGCTACAACTAGAAGGAGGCTAAAACCCCCTAAGTTCTCTGACTACAACCACCTGTCCTTGCCCCATCAAACCGCCCTGAAGTATAAGTAGAATGATGGAACCATTGTCAATCTATCATTGTGAGATATATTTTTGTACAACTGTAACAACATGTACCAATGAACTATATCCAATATGTACAACTTCCCTGTAATCAATATGTACCTGAACTGAACATGTATCTACAAAAATTATAACAGATACATGACCTGTAGTGTTGCAGTTGTTGAAATACTATAACTACAAAGTGTATTCTTATTATTATTTGATATATTATTCATTGGATCAATCCCCATTGTGGATTGATCATGTCAGTTATTGTAAATGGACCAAATCCCCTTTTGTGGATTGGTCATAATGTAATTATAATAGGTAGAAAGAGAAGTCGGCCCCAGAATATAATAAAGGTGGTTATAACCACCCAAGAGAATAATTTGGCCCCAGAATATAATAAATGTGGTTATAACCACCCAAGAGAAGAAGTCGGCCTGCCAGTGAAAGGACACTCCCACACGTGCCAGTCTTGTATAAATAAGGAGGCTAGCGCCTCACTTAGACACACACTCACTTGTTCATTGAGAGACAAGTTTTGGAGCTGCAGTTGGAGAAGAGAGAGAGAGAGAGGTGCATCTTTGGGAGAGGAATTTTTGTACTTGTTTGAGTTATGTCTTGGCATTGTATTGGCTATCTATATTAAGGAAGTTTTGTTGGGTTTTCTGCCCCATGAGGGTTTCTCAGGATAAATTATGTGTCTCTTATGATTGTGTATTTCTTAGTGATATGATCTTATGTTGTTGTTATTCATTGAAATGCAAATAACTATAATAATTATGTAAACATTAACATGGTTTCAAATCCAAGCTGAAGAGAGCATCTTTCACAAGAGAAAAGTGAAAACTGTCACTGTTGTCATACATGCAAATTAGGGATTTTTGTTGGAGAGGTATTTCATCCCTAAAACCATATATAAAAGTGTGCCCTCCCTAAAGGATCGTTTTGGCACCTTTAGCGCACCTTTTTAGTGGCTACATCTCCCGAAAAGTGAAACCCTAGTTTCAAAAAGTACCAGAAGTACCAGAAAACCAAAGTACTAGAAGTACCAAAAGTACCAGAGTACCAGAGGTACTAGAAAACCAGAAGAACCAGTCCAGAAATCTGCAAATCAAGTTTGGAGGGGTAAAAGTTGGATTTTCTTAGATCCAAGCACACCAGGCTACTTGCCTCAACAAAGTGCACCTCCTGGTAAGTTCAAAATTTGATTTTGAACATTTTCATTTTTGGACATTTTCCCAGCTTCAAGTAAAAGATGTCTGTAAGTGTTAAGCTTGTTGACAAGATAGAAGGTGTGGAAAAATTTTGTGCCTAGAAGTATAGGATTGGTCTCATTCTTGAAGAGAATAACCTAGCAAGATTCTTCAAAGAAGAAGTGTCGGAGCCTGCCGATGCTACAGAAAAAGAAAAGCACCAAAAGGACACAATCAAGGCCAAAAGAATCATTGCAGATTCAATCAAAGACCACCTAATTCCCTATGTGTCATCAAATAAGACTCTGAATGAAATGTTTGATGCCTAAACAGACTATATGAAGGAAAGAACATAAACCGAAAGATGAATCTTAGAACTCATATCAAGAATGCAAGAATGTAGAAAGGAGAATCAATCCAAGAATACTTCTCCAGAATATCCCAATTCAAAGAACAACTAGAAGCAATTGGAGATACTATAGATGAATATGAACTTATAATGAAAGCCCTAAATGGTCTCACAAGACCTTGGGATGCATTCATCCAAACAATTTGTGCTAGAACATAGAAACTAAAGTTTGATAGTCTATGGGAAGAATGCATCCAAGAAGAAACAAGAATAGCTAACTGAGAGACTTTACTAGCAAGAGATGAAGATCAAGCCCTAGCTAATCACAGTAAAGGATGAAGAAAGAAGTTTTACTTCCAGAAATATACTTACAAAGAGTCTCAATGCTGAAACAAATTCAATCATAAAGAATCTCATCCAAGGCGATTTCAGAAGAAAGGACAATGAAAGGAAATAGATTACTCATTTGTACAATGCTACCATTGTGACAGGATGGGACACATTGTAAAATTTTCTCCATCTAGATGAGAAGAATACAAGAGGAAGCAAAAGAGGCACCATGCCCATGCAGTTGAAGATGAAGAGCCACCTGCAAAGATGTTAAGAGAACAAATTAAAGAACATGTCTTAATCTCATCCCTCTCAGGATTGGTAACACCTGGAGAGGACACTTGGCTCATTGATAGTGGTGCCTCCAAGTACATGACAAGACAAAGAGATATTCTCTCTTACATTTCAGTAAAGAATTTTTCTCAGAAAGTGACACTTGGAGATGATTATCAATATCCCATAAAGGGAGTGGGAGAATCAAACTACAAGCTTAATTCAGGAAATGCAATGAAAACGAAGGACTTCCTATATGTACCAGGTTTGACAAAGAACCTACTCTCCATATCAGCTTTAGAGAAGAAAGGTTTCAGATTTTCCTTTATAGATGGAGAAGTTATTATGTGGGCTAAAGGAGAAACCCTAAAAGAAGCAATCATCATTGGAAAAGAAGAAGGTGGCTTATATAAGCTAAAGGGTCACTCAGAAGCTGCCATGACCCATTCCATTGAGAATCCATGTGAACTTTGGCATAGAATACTAGCTCACATTAACTACAAGACGCTACCATACATATGCAAAGCAGTCACAGGTTTACTAGAAATCAAGGTTGACCACAAAGGCGTATGCAATGGATGTTCACAAGGGAAGAACATCAAGAACCCTTTTCCGAAGAGCGACAGCAAAGCAGACAGAGTCCTATAACTCATTCATTCAGATGTGTGTGGCCCAATTCCATCATTCTCCATTAGTGGGTATGTATATTATGTATCATTTATTGATGATTATTCTCGTAAGACCTGGTTGTATCTCCTGAAATCTAAAGATGAAGTGTTCATCAAATTCAAGGAATTTAAAGCCTTAATAGAGAATCATTCTAAAAGAAAGATCAAGATACTCAAGTCAGATAATAGAGGAGAATACACCTCAAAAGAGTTGGTGAGCTTCTGCAAATATGTTGGGATCAAGAGGGAACTCACTACTCCCTATAATCCTCAACAAAACGGTGTGGCTAAAAGAAAGAACAGAACGATAATGGTATTCATGAAGACCATGATCCATGATCAAGATCTTCCTATGTGCTTATGGGAAGAAGCATCAATGACATCCATATATGTGCCAAATTGATTGTCCCATAGTGCACTTGGGTTCAAGACCCCGGAAGAGATGTTCACCGGAAAGAAGCCAGAGGTAAGACATCTTAAAATATTTGGCTGCCCAATATTTATACATATACCGAAAGAGAAAAGAAACAATATGAAACCCTCAAGAAAGAAGGGAATATTTGTGGGATACTGTGAGGTCTACAAGGCCTTCAGGATCTATATACTAGGTCACCGCCACATTGATATCAGCAGGGATGTGACCTTTGATGAAGATGCAGCGCTCAAGAAATCGAGAAAATGACAGCTTGAAGAGGTATATGAAGAGGAACCCATAATCCCTACAGTTGCAGAATCAGTGTGGGAGGTTACCAGAGCTGTTGAACCAGTGAGGGAAGTCATAACTTCCCTTGATGAGGAAATTCTAGAAGATCATGACGTAGTAGAGTTTCAATAACCTCCTCAAACGACAATCTCCCATAAAAGAAAGCCAACTTGGGCTAGAGATCTTATTCAAGATGGAGAGAAATATGGTGTTCCCAAAGGAACCATGAGACATGTGAAGAAACCTAAGCCATTCTCCAGTTATATGGCTTTGATGTGTGATCTCCTAGAAAAGGAGCCTACCTACTTTGAAGAATCCATCCAGAAGAAAGAATCGACAAATGCCATGATAGAAGAATACCAATCCATAATAAAGAACGATGTATGGGAAATAGTTCCTAAACCGAATAGAAAGGATGTGGTATCGTCTAGATGGCTCTTCAAAATAAAACATGTTGTTGATGGAAGTATTGAGAAGTATAAAGAAATATTTGTAGCTAGTGGATTTTCTCAAAAAGAAGGCATTGACTATGAAGAGACATTCACTCTTGTAGCTAGATAAACTTTGATCAGAACCATCATAGCCCTTGAAGCTAAGATGAAGTGGAAGTTACACCAGATGGATGTAAGGACAAATTTCCTAAATGGTGTTATCAAAGAGGAAGTGTATATAGATCAACCTCAAGTATTTGAAGTTGAAGACAAGAAGTCTCATGTCTGCAAGTTGAAGAAAGCCTTGTACAGATTGAAGCAAGATCCTAGAGCTTGGTATGGCCATATAGACATCTTTCTGACGAGCTTGGGCTTTACCAAGAGTAAAGAAGATTCCAACCACTACTTCAAGGTTATGAATGATGAGCCAGTAATACTATTATTGTATGTGGATGACTTATTCTTAACTGGAGAAGAAAATCTCATCATTAAATGTAAGAAGAGACTCGCTTCAGAATTTGAGATGAAAGACCTTGGCCTAATGCACTATTTCTTAGGTCTTGAGGTATGGAAGAGTCCAGTGAGGATCTTCCTTAACCAAGGGAAGCATACAGTCAAAATCTTGAAGAGATTAGACATGTTAGAGTGTAAGCCCATGAATACACCCATGGAAATGAAGATGAAGCTATTGGTCGATACTTCGTCAGAATTGATTGATGCCACACTGTATAGACAGATTATTGGATTGTCGATGTACCTGACAAACACCAGACCAGATGTTTGTTTTTCCATGAACATTTTGAGTCAGTTTTTGGTAGAACCCAGACATGTTCACCTTGTGGATGCAAAACATGTGATGAGGTACCTTAAGGGTACATTAGATTGTGGTCTCAATTATGATGGAGATCATGATTTCAAATTGAGTGGGTACATTGATTCAGATTGGGCAGGAAGTGTTTCTGACAGAAAAATCACTTCAGGATGTTGTTTTATTTTGGGATCATCCATGACCTCATGGTAGAGTAGGAAGCAATCTAGCATTGCTCTCATCACAACGGAAGCATAATACATTGTTGCATGTTCTGCTAACTGCGAAGCCATATGGGTTCGAAAGTTGTTGACCGACCTATTTGACCTAGAGATGGAAGCAACCACGATCCTATGTGACAGCTAGAGCTACATAAAGATGACAGAGAATCCTATATTCCATGACAAATTGAAGCACATAGAGATTCATTATCATTACATCCATGACATGGTGTAGAAAGGAGCCTTAAAGCTCCAGTATGTTATCATGGATGAACAGGTTGTTGATGTGTTGACCAAGCCTCTATCTCGTGTAAAGTTTGAGCACTTTCAAGATAAGATTGAATAGTCCAAAAGAAACTTCCTCAAAAGGGGGAGTAGTTGTTGTGATGAGACATCTCTTGCTTCTAGCCTCATTGCTGTGACGTAAAGAAAGAAGATGTAATGAGACTAGTATTGTTCTTCCAGCTTGACAGTTGTGACGTAAAGCCAGTCTAGTATCATGCTTCCATCCTGATGGTTGTGACGTAAAGCAAGAAGATGCGATGAGACTAGTACTGTGCTTCCGGCTTGATAGTTGTGACGTAAAGCCAGTCTAGTATCTTGCTTCCAACCTGATGGTTGTGACGTAAAGAAAGAAGATGTGATGAGACTAGTATTGTGCTTCCGATTTGACAGTTGTGATGTAAATCCAATCTAGTATCTTGCTTCCAACTTGAGTGTTGTGATGTAAAGGAGGATGTTGAGATGAGACTAGTACTGTGCTTCTAGCTTGATAGCTGTGACGTAAAGACAGTCTAGTATATTTCTTCCAGCTTGAGTGTTGTGACGTAAAGCAAGACATTGAGATGAGACTAGTACTGTGATTCCAGTTTGATAAGTTGTGATGTAAAGCCAGTCTAGTATCTTTCTTCCATCTTGATTGTTGTGATGTAAAGCAAGACGAGTATTGAGCTTCCAGCTTAACAAGTTGTGACGTAAAGCCTGTCATGTATTATGATGAGCCAGCCTCGTGCTGTGATGATGATGATGTATTAGTTTTATACTAATACATATTGATGTAGATGATGATTGCATTCCTTTGAGAATGATGATGCTACATATGAAGAAAACTTCTAATGATTTATAGATACGCCAGTCAGTGTTCCAAGATGATATTGATGATGTTGTCTTCTTGATGTTGTTGATGATAAAGGACTCTCTCTCGTCTGATGCAGTTATAGAATACCCTTCTTGTTAAGGGGGAGTGTTGAAATAATGTAACTACAAAGCATATTCTTATTATTATTTGATATATTATTCATTGGATCAATCCCCATTGTGGATTGATCATGTCGGCTACTATAAAAGGACCAAATCCCATTTTGCGGATTGGTCATAATGTAATTGTAATAGGTAGAAAGAAAAGTCGACCCCAGAATATATCAAAGAGGCCCTAGAATATAATAAAGGTGGTTATAACCACCCAGGAGAAGAAGTCGGCCCTGCCAGTGAAAGGACACTCCCACACGTGTCAGTCTTGTATAAATAAGGAGGCTAGAGCCTCACTTAGAAACACACTCACTTGTTCATTGAGAGACAAGTTTCAGAGTTGCAATTGGAGAGGAGAGAGAGAGAGTTGCATCTTTGGGAGAGGACTTTATGTATTTGTTTGAGTTATCTCTTGGAATTGTATTGGATATCTATATTAAGGAATTTTTGCGGGGTTTTCTGCCCCATGAGGGTTTCCCGGGATAAATGATGTGTCTCTTGTGATTATGTATTTCTCAGTGATCTTATCTTATGTTGTTGTTATTAATTGAAATGAAAAGAACTATAATAATGGCATAAACATTAACATCAGCCCGCATATGTATGATCCCTATCTATTATGCAACCCACGTATGTACGCTACCAAACTATTATGCAGCCTACGTATGCCTTTTGAAAACTACGGCTTCCTTTTCTTGAAAACTTCTGACCTTTTGTAACTTATTTCACATAGATCTGTAACTTGTCACTGTATCCAAACTGTAACTGTACCTTGTGCATGCATCCTCATATATAAACTTTACTCAAGGCAAGTATGTCTCTCTCTAGTCATGTGTCATATAGGATGTGTAATCATGAACAATTATAATATCCCTCACATGATCTTAGTCATAAACCCCTTTCTGATATTTTGTATCTCAATACATCAACTACTACACAAATACAAGCTCTCAACCATGTACCATAAAAACCCCCTTAGCCATATGCCAAAAAATACAAGATGTGCCTCAACAAGAAGTATCAATGATAAATATACCAGCACTGTATTTCTGTATATCTGACTTATATAGAAGATCCCATGTAGTCACTAGTCTCTCTAGGGAGAATTCCCAAATATCCATTGCCATTCCTCATGCATACTTCAAAATCCAACTATTCATAGAAATAAGACATACCTTTTGAACCAAAGGATGGATCTTATGTATCTGAGCACTTTATACCTTCCTAGGAGCTTGATCTCATAATCTAGAACCTCTGCATATTCATCTCTTCAAGTTTCCATGGATTTACCAACATGTATGCACCCTAATACACTACCATCCCTCATACAACTCAGCATGTACACACCTTGTACACAGACAACCCGCGTATAACTCATCATGTACGCACATTGTACACAGACAACCCACGTATAACTCATCATGTACACACCTTGTAAACAGACAGCTCGCATACACCTCAGAAAATAGGGTTTTTTCTCTAATTCTGAGAATTTCACCGTCAACCCTTCATGCTACCTCAGATGCTCTCCACTTCAGATGTATCCACAAGTATTGAAAAGAATATTTACATGAGAAAATAGATATAAAATATGTACAAGTGTGTGTTTATTGAGTGATATTTTCCTCTTATTTATATCTTCATGTAGCCTTACACTTTCCTTATTTTAGGGCTTCTTCATTTAAAATAATTTATTTTGCAAAGCACTTTGACCCTTGGGGGATTCTATAAGATTTATGAGGGGTTCTCCAACTTCATATGGTCATAAATCTCTAACCGTGAGGAGTTATATAACGTTCCACATGCCACTAGAAACGTCATGACAAGAACTATCCATCTAGGATAGTTTCACTGACAAATTCACTGTCCTTCATCTCATTATTCCACAATTAATCATGGGCTATCTCACTTCACAAAGCATCTTCCCGTGAGGGATTTCACCATAAGGGGACCACTTTGGAGTTCATCCATATTTATTTCTTATCAATCATGACAAGACAATAATGAGTCATATTTACATCAAACAATCTTGGGTCCATTACCCAAACCTTGTGCTACGGGGCTTTCTTCAAGGGTTGACATCAATGACAACCAACCTTAATCAATAGCACTATGTGCTCCAAGGGTGCCACTCGCCTCTTTACTAACTTGGTGGACATAAAAAAAACCCTGGAGTCAATACTCTACCAGGTGATCTTGTGGGAGACTAAGGGCCTATAAGGAATAAATCTCATGCCTTATTGCACGCCCCTTAGAATCATCATGAGCGATTTTCGCAATCTTCTCTCATGGCATCGTGGGTCTTCTCGAACTAGGTAATTGTTAACCTATAGTTCAAGCCACGACGGGAGTGCTAGTAGACTATGGTAGGGTTGTTATCCACACCTCTCCCTCAACTTCTATGGTTGTCGTGTGTGACCCCTCTACTCCACATGTGAGTCTGGTCGGCAAGCTATCGTCATCCTACATCATCAAAAAATCATGTCATAAATAAAATTAATCATCATAAAATCTAATCAGATGCACATATGTCATATCAACAACAATCAAACCCCAATAGTCCACTCCCTGACTCGATCCGGAATCCAAGGGGTTTCATCGATGCCTCTGCAACCTCGAGGTCCAAAGTCCTGCACACTCAGGAGAACCCAGTCAATAGCACATGTCTATGTAAATACAAAAAATAACATATAATCACATCCATAATGCCTCATAATCATAATCAATGGCCAATAGTATAATAATCTGGATCACTTGCAAGCAAGTTTCCTCAAGGAATAAGTTCGCTCAGTGTGGGAAAGAGTGAGATGTTACATACACCCCCTCTTGGTCTACACTTTGTCCCGAAGTTTCATAGCATATCAATGCCGAAAAAAATGTGTATCACGGTATCATAAGCCTGTCTATCAAACAAAAATGGAAATTGTTGTTGCATATCATATGCATCATCCCAGGTCACTGAGTGCGGACTATAGTTGTCCCACTAGACCTTGACTTGATCTATTGTTTGATGTCATAGTTGTTGAATGGGATGATCTAGGATGTGTATCATCTCAGCCGTGAGTGTCCCCTCATCTGATACCAGCAAGGAACTCATGTCAATAACATGTGTAGGATCACTAATATAATGTCTCAAAACATATACGTGAAAAACGTTGTTCATTAGCCTCAAGGAATCAGGCAAGGCTAGTCAATAGGCCACAGACCCCTTCCTCTCCACAATCTTGAAAGGTCCCATGAACCTAGGAGAGAGTTTAGCTCCCTTTCCAAACTTGATTGAATTATTATGCAGTTTTACCCACAAGAATACTCGATCACCAACTTCGTAACTACGTTCGACACGATGCACATCGACATAATTCCTTTGTCAATCCTACGCTTCTTTGATCCTTTGTATTGTTCTTTGCATTTGATCTTCCATTTCTTGGATCATTTCTAGTCCCACTAGGACCCTATCCTCATGTTGATCCCAACTCAAAGGCAGCTGACATGGTCACCCATAAAGAAACTTGAAAGGCACCATCTTAATGGTGCTTTCGTAACTGTTGTTATATGCAAATTATGCCAGTGGAAAGAATTATTCCCAACACTTATGTTCATCCATGACGTACATGCGCAACATGTCTTCCAAGACTTGGTTTGTTCGTTCAGTCTTCCCATTTGTCTAAGGGTGATACGCAGTACTAAATTTAAGTTGGGTTCCCAAGGCCTCTTGTAAACTAGTCCAAAATCATCTAGTAAACACTGATCCTTGATCGGATATAATCCTCTTAGGTACACCATGCAGCCTCACAATATCATTAATGAAAACTCTAGCTATGTCAGGTGCCTGATACGTCGTATGCATAGGAATAAAATGAGAACTCTTCGTCAGAGTGTTGACTACCACAAAAAACGAGTCGTGTCTCCTTGCCGTCAGTGGCAATCCAACAATGAAATCCATTGAAATGACCTCCCATTTCGATTCTGGAATAGCGTGAGGCTGTAGTAATCCTACTGGATGTCTATGTTAATCCTTCTCCTGCTGACATTCTAGACATCTGACCACATAGTTAACTATGTCTGCCTTCATTCCTTTCCAGAAGAATAAGGGTTTAAGGTCTGCCCTCATCTTCGTGACCCCTGGGTGAGCCATGTACACTACTCTGTGAGCCTCGTTTAGAATCAAACTCCTAAAATTGTAATTCAATTGTATGTAAATTCGATTTAAAAAACTCAATATCCCATCTTCGTCCAACATAAATCCTTCAAATCTTGATACCATCATTGTGTTTTTTTCGATAAAATCCTTGACCTCTTTGTACCACTCATCGTCGCACTGTAAAGTTAGAATTTTCACATAGATTTGTTTGAAGAGGCAACACCGAAAATATGTGTGATCGCCGACTCAATGCATTTGCCACTTGGTTCAGTGTTCCTTTTATGTAAGTAATCTTGAAATCATACTCGCTAAGCAATTCTGACCAACGTCGTTTCCACACGTTGAGGTCGCTTTGCGTAAATATGTGTTGTAGTCCACAATGCTCGGTTTTTAGTTCAAACTTTCATCCAATAAGGTAGTGTCTCAAAAATCGCAAGGCATAAACAATGGATAACAACTCCAAATCATGTGTCACATAGTTCTCCTCATGCCTTCTCAATTTCCTCAAGATTTAAGTGATCACTCGTCTGTCTTGCATCAAGACTCCACCTAAGCCTTCCTTGGATGCGTCAATGCATACCAAGAAGTTTGCATCCATGTCAAGGAATTTTAGTATCAGTGTTGTTATCAACAACTCCTTGAGCTTTCAAAATGCCTCTGTGCATTTCTCGGTCCAAACAAACTTCTTGTTCTTCTTCTGCAATTCTGTGATCGGATTTGCTATATTCGAAAATCCCTCAACAAACCGTCGATAGTATCCATCTAAACCCATGAATCTATGCACTTCCATGAAATTCTTCGACACAACCCATTCCATAATAGCCTCAACCTTTGTTGGATCCATGGCAATACCTTCAACGGAGATGACATGCTCTAAGTAGTGAATCTTTGATTGATAAAACAAGCATTTAGACAATTTCCCATGCAATTGGTTCTCTCAAAGACATTGTAGTACCAAGCGCAACTGCTCATCATGTTCCTCCATCTTCTAAGAGTAAATCAAAATATTGTCAATGAATACTTGGACGAACTTGTCCAAGTACTCATGGAACACCCCAATCCTCAAACTCATAAATACCCCTGGGGTGTTCGTTAGTCCAAACGGTAAAATAGTAAACTCATAATGTCCAAACCATGTCTTAAAGTTGGTCTTAGGGACGTCATCCTCCTTGATCTGTAACTGGTGATACCCTGATCTCAAGTTGATCTTGGAAAACATCATTGCACCCTTCATTTGATCAAATAGATCATCAATCATTGGCAACGAATATTGATTCTTGATCGTTGCCTTGTTCAATTGACGGTAGTCAATGCAAAGTCTCCATGACCCATCCTTCTTTCGTATCAAAATAATAGGTGCATCCCAAGGTGACACACTAGGACGTATCAGTCCTAGGTGCATCAACTTCTTCAGTTGCATTCTCAGCTCCTGTAACTCTGGGCTCGACATATGATAAGGATTTCTCGCTATTGGTTCAGTCCCCGATTTTAGGTCTATGGTAAATTCCAATTCCCTCTTTGGAAACATCCCAAGTAACTCCTCCGGGAAGACGTCTGCAAAATCTCTCACCACAGGAATGTGTTCTAGACCATCTGCTACTCCCTTCTCGTTTAACGCAAGGATCGCATAAAGCTTACATCCCTTGCGCATGCTCTTCCGTAGCTGCAAGGAAAAGATGAACCTTAGGGAAACTCCCTGGTTATGTCCTACAATCACGCGTCTCTGTCCCTCATCATCAACTAAGATCAATTGTTTCATCTTACAGTTGAGTATCACCTCATGCAATTCCAACCAGTCCATACTGATCACGATGTCGTAAGATCCTAAGATCATGACGTACAGGTTGACCCTGGTGAAAACTTCTCCCAGGTTAAGGCTACAACCTGTAACCTTTCCTCCAACCTTTGTTTGGATCCTGAAGCCATCTCTACAAAGCTAAACTCATCCTATTCGATTTCCTTTACCTTAATCCTCCTTAGCACTGCACCAGAAATAAAACTTTCAGTAGCATCGAGATCTATAAAAATACTAAGTGTCTGGTCAGTGACAGTACCTGACATCTCAGGAACAGTCGACTGGTGCTCTTCCTGGAAGTTATTCATCATTGCATGAATCCGATGGGCCTTGTCCAAATCTCCCACGGTAGTGGGTCCAACTGATCCAGATGCTCTATCCCTCTCCACTGGGAAGTCATGCTGGTAGTGTGGCTCCCCACATGTCCAACACCCCTTCTTCGATCTAGTGCTCCTGGTAGTGAAAGTAGAAGTTGACAGCCCACCGGCCTAGAATCATGGTATGTTCTACTGAACAAGCCTAAATTGTTTTTGGTACGGTCGATGTTGTTGCTAATGATGTGGTCCCCAGTAAGGAGTCTATTGTTGAGGCATTGGTCCTAGAGGTGTAGTGAAAGTGGATCCTCTCTAGAAGCCATGATATCCTCATGTCTTTCTAGATGGTGTCTGATGTTCTTGCACGCCAGATGACACGTTCCCTGTTGGTCTCATGGGAGTCCTTCTCTGACCCCCGCTGATGAGCTCCTCCTCTACTATGAGGGCCTTCTGGATGGCATCATGTAAGGTCTGAGGCATCAAATCCTAAACTTTTCATATATGTTGACATTAAGGCCAAACAAGAACCTATTTACCTTAAGTTTCTCGGTATTAAGATGTCGATCATACCAAAGAAACTCCCTAAAGTGGGCCTTGTACTCGGGAACTGTACGAACACCCTATCTTAAGGCGTTCAACTTGTTGAGCTAATGCTCAATGAATTCCTCTGATAGATACCTCTCTCGGAACCGTTCCTCCAACAATTCCCATGACACGTCTTTGACGGCCATGTTCAATTGTGGCAGGAGAATCTTCCACCATAGAAGAGCGCTCCCCTTCAGTTGGAAGACCTCCATGTGGACTTTCATGTTGGAGGTATAGTCATGAAGTGAAAATCACATCGCCATATTCTCCAACCATACCTCAGCAGCTGTGTCATCCGGGGCACCAAAGAACTTGGGAAATTTGACCTTCTCGAGTTCGCGGTGAATGTTACCAGTATTGACCGTAGTGCGTGGTGGACCCTTAGGGGGTGTCGATGGCTTGGCCTCATCTCTGTCCAAACGGTTGATCAGTGCCTTGGACATCCGCTGAAAATACCTCATCATCCCAACCACATCACCCACCGCTATTTGCTCCTACCCATCAACCTATTCGTCTCCCTGGGGTTTAGACCCCTCAGGTTTGGATGCTACTGGAGGCGTCATGCCTCCTCCCTTAGCACCTCGTCGTTTTCCTCCATGATGTCCTCTAACCATGATCACCTGCACGAATACAATTCAACTTAATTAGCAACATTATAATCAAATATCACATCAATGAAATCCATAGTGATCCCAAGTCGCGGGTTGAACCCCCTCTGATACCATATGTAACAACCACATCATTACGACTACAAGCGAAGCAAAAAGTGCAAGTTTTTTTTTTCTTTTAGGCAGGAAGGAAATGACGACAAACAGTTGAACCACACAACTGACAATGAACACCACACACATAGATCAAGCAACAGACAACAACAACTCAACACAAGAGAATATCGAGAAACTGCGTGAAAACATGCAAAGGTCAAGACAGATAGTAATGACTACCCATCTGACACAACATGATAACTCCTACAAGCTAAAGGACAACATCCGCCATCTCGACACAATCACCTCGATGACTAGTAACTAGAACCTCTATAGCACGCAGACCCAATGCATGAAGGCATTACAACCCAAGCACCAACAACGACTACAAAGATCCACACCACCCACAATGGGAAGCACAGACTTCGAACAAGTAATCATTCGCCTCTATCCAATAGGGCACATCATGATCCCCTCATCAGGAATCATGTTGTCCTCAGGTGATAGGTGTGACAATAACCCTGGCACACATAACTTATCTGGACCAAGGACTCAAGATAAATCCAATGCGCTCAGAGCCTAAATAACTGACAAGAAGACTACACCCACACCCCCATGCAACAGGTCAGTAAGACGCAAGATGATGTCATTCAAAAGAAAAGCACAAGCTAATACAGGACTTTGTCGACAAACCAAAACCATTAACTGTTAAGCAAGATGTCTAAGTGTGAAGGAGTGAATTGTTACCAAGCTACTATGGTCATAAATGTTATCAAAAGGTGAACTAAGTTATGCATAGAACAACATCAAGAAACGTTGATTAACAATTTTATTATTAAAAGGACTATTCAAGCACATAGTAACCGACCAATCTAATATTGAAAACACAACATTCTTCAAGTAACGACATACCCTTCCATTTAAAAGGGGGGTTTTATTAATTCCTTAATCAACTCCTTTTTACCTTTCTAAATCAACACTAAACAAGGAAACCATAAACCCTAGAATGTAAAACTTCTAATGAAATTATCATTTAATAATAAAGTAAGACTAGCCATTAATCGATAAATATTACCAATCTTTACTCAAGTAATAATTTTTCCTAACTTCTAAGTTAAAAATACACTAAATATAACATTATGAAGAAAAGATTATCTACTAATTAGGAATCATCATTATCAATGTATGTATTAAGAGTATAACATCCCTAACTAATAATGATATCCGAAACTAATATTTCTCGATATCTGATAATGATATCGCCATTAATAATGATATTTAATAATGAAATAAATGCTAGATCGCTCTCATAGCAAAAATAGTTGTATGAGGTGGCCGTGTAAATTTAAATTAGGAAATAAAAATATGTTGTTGTAATCATCTACTTCACACGTTATACAATGAATCTCTGTCACAAGTTATGTATTCATTCTCAAACACATATTAACCATAAATCACCATTACTAAAATCGCTATATTTATTGCTATTAAAATACGGTGGTCTAGCCCATTCTGGAATCACGAGATATCATTGATTAACTGTAAAAAAAAAAACGCAGCCATAAACACACTCATCTAATAAAGAGAAGTCATATAAATCATTGTCAAATAAAGGTAAAACGTAGTCAAAAATAAATTCATGTCGATTAAAAACAAACACAAGTGTAGAAATAATTAATTTTGTTGGCCATCAGGTTCTTAAAAGATGCAGGTAAGGGTCGATTGCCAGTAAAACGCAGGTAATACCAGTACATGTAATCGTTGTTCTAAAATTAAAAGTCTCTGGCACGCTTCAAACCTCCAACGATGTCGCTAAACTAAGGAAGGAAATGGTGGCATCGCTAGGCGAGTGATGACAAGGCTGAGTGTAAGTGGTAAGGCTGTGTGTGAATCGCAATAACATCATACATTCGCCATATAACACTTACAAATTTATTATAATAGTGATAGCATTATTAAAATCTCATAACTGGGATAGCATTATTCAACTCGCCTATCGCTGATAGCACCATTAATTACCCAATTGTCATTACATTACGGTGATAGCCAAAAGGGGTTGGGAAACATTAAACGGAAATGAAGAATAAAATAAAGAAACATAGACATAACCCTTCACATGGAACATGGTCAGCTAATAAACTGTCAAGTATCAAATACACAGTCGGATAATAATCGCAGCCATAGATAGCATCAATCACTGTCAATTAAATGTTAAAAAAAAACACCCAGATGTAGAAAATAATAAACTCATTGGCAGGAAACTTGAATGGGTGTGGAGTGAGTTGTGTTTGGCTAATTAAAATGCATGGTAAAATCGCCAGCAAGGATAATAAACACGGAGAAAAAATCATGGTCGAAGGTGTTGGAATGCAGACGGTATTTGCCATCCATTAAATCGTTGAGTTATCATCAAAGTCGCAGGGTTCAATAAAAAATCTCGATTTTTAGCCACCAAAATGTTTTCGAGTTTAACATCAAGCTTGTTGTCAATAAAAGTTAGGGAAAACACAATCATGAAGATTCAAACTCCATCATAAGATATAATAGAAAACGTGGTCCAAGGAGGGTAAATTAGTAGTCTAAAAATGTATAAACCAAGGGTAAACTTCACCATTAAAGTAATGATTTGCAGAGGAAAATCATAGGCTAGAACTGTTAAAACGTATGGTAAAATCGCCCTTGAAATATATTAAAATGCAGAGTCAAAATCGTAGTGGAATGTATGGAAACGCAGTCCATAGACAATAAGAAATGTGGTCATTAAAAACCGCAGAGAACAAAGATGAATCAATACACAGTGGTATCCAAATGCAAGAAGGCATAAGACAAACAATCAACAGGGGTAGAAAACTAGGCAAAAATATCCCTCGCTCATCATCCATGCACAGAAAAGCAGAGCATTAGAATCTATAGGTCGCTATGGACCGAAGTGACGGTCATCGATTCAGCTCCTAGCCAACTGCTCAAGCATGGAATGATGATCTAGGGATGAGGACAAAAGATAAGGCACAATCTCTTCAAATAATCAATAAAATAAAACAGAACAATCATAGCAATCAAGGATTGGTGGCCAAGTAAATCGATTCGATGCAGAGAGCATAAAGCTATGATGAATTTAAGTTCTCGATTAAAAATGCTAAGTAAAACACTTTTCTTTTCACAATAAAAATTACAGAAATGAAATCGCAATAGCAATATTTATCTACCATTCAAATAAAATCATGTGTATCATATCAAAAGGTGATCGCTCTGAGTTATTGTCCTGCGCGTTCCATTTAGCTCCCTCTTGCCGACTGATGTGACTTCATCGGTACCTCCCAGCCAACGCTAGGGGTACTCTTCTTCCCCCTTAGCCCCTAGAGCCGCAAAGGGTCCACACACTCTAAACCAAATAACAACTAGCAACCAACTCGCCTCACAAGCTCGAGCTACCACTCGTTACCCGAGTTGGGTATCCCAACTCCCCCAAGATAAGTCAGTCAAGACAAACATTATGTAAACTAACATTACCCATAAAAGAAGAGATCCATACTCCTCCTCCTCCATTATTTATATAGAGTTTCTAAGTGATTTCTTTCCCAATTTCCCATTTAATTTAATTTTCAATAATTTATTTCAGAAACACCCCCCCCCCGTACACATGTCACCCATCTCCCTAGTTGCACCAAAAAATAATTTCATTAATTATTTAATTACTCCTATTTCCCTCACCCACCAAAAATCATTCCTAAAATTGTTCCTTATGACCCCATATTCCCTTACAAACCTTAAATGACTTACGCCCTTACCAAATTCATAATTGAGTTCATATTTAGAAAGTTCTTAATAGAAAGATTCCTTACTAAGTTAGTCATTCTTCTTTTTCCTTATGTTTCCCTTTTTCTTTATGTTTCCCCTTTTTCCCTTAGTTTCCTATTTCTTTTAATTTTCCCTCTTTTCCCTTTTTATCTTAAACCCAAATTAGAAAGTGTAGAAAAATTACCTTTTACCCCTTTTTCTTTTTAATTAATAAATTTTAATTAGCAAATGTAGAAAAACAATCAATTCCCTTATCAAATTTTAATCCCTCAATATAATTTGATTTTAACAAATTAATTGAATTTCTTACCCCCTTCTCGTCCCATGTTTAATGATTATTATTATTATTATTATTTTTACCACAAGTATCACTTAGACCTAGATTTTATTTTCCTAGCCTAGGCGACATTTTTATTAGGTAAATTGTTTTTAAATCTTTCTTATCACATCATTCATTCTAAGGCCATCTAGGTTCATTCACTTATTAGCTAACAACACGACGTGTCATTTAGGATGCACTAGGTTCTCCAAGGGTGCCACTCGCCTCATTATGATTCCCTTATGCGACGTGCCCTTCAGAACGCACTATGTRCTCTAATGGTGCCACTCGCCTCTTTCCAATTTTTTTGCATGGCGTGCCCTTTAGGGCGCTCTACATGCTCCAAGGGTGCCACTCACCTCTTTTCATTTTTCTTGCACAATATGCCCTTCAGGATGCACTACATGCTCCAAGGGTGCCACTTGCCTCTTGACTAACTTGGTAGACATCAAAAACCCCTGGAGTCAATACTCCTCCAGGTGATCTTGTGGGAGACTAAGGGCCTCTAAGGAATAAGGCTCGTGCCTTATTGTGTTCCCTTTAGAATCATCGTGATCGACTATCGCAGTCTTCCCTCATGACATTGTGGGTCTTCTCGAACTAGATAATCGTTAACCTACAATTCGAGCCATGGAAGGAGTGCTAGTAGGTTGTGGCAGGGTTTTTGTCCATACCTCTCCCTCAACGGATCTGGTTGTCGTGCGTGACTCCTCTACTCAGCATGTGAGTTTGTTCAGCAAGCTATCATCATCCTACATCATCAACGAATCATGTCAGAAATAAAATCAATCATCATAAAATCTAATCAGATGTGAATATGTCATATCAACAACAATCAAACCCCAATAGTCCACTCCCTAACTTGATCTAGAGTCCAAGGAGTTTCATCGATGCCTCTGCATCCTCGAGGTCCAAAATCCTGCACACTCAGTAGAACCTAATCAATATCACATGTCTATGTAAATACAAAAAATAACATATAATCACATCCATAATGCCTCACAATCATAATCAACGACCAATAGTATAATAATCTGGATCACTTGCAAGAAAGTGTCCTTAAGGAATAAGTTCGCTCAGTGTGGGCAAGAGCGGGATGTTACACCAACTCCCTCTGGAACTGACCATCTGGGTCCTTCTCGAGCGTTGAATATCAATTGGATCTTCAATATGTTGACTTCATCACTTGTCCTCCGGAACAAGTCTCGTGATCCTATTCTTCTCGTGATCCTATTCTTGTAGGTCTTGCCTACAAGTCAAATTCAGTTCAATAGTTAGCAACATTCCATAATCATGAAATCAATCAAGGCATAATGACTTCTTAATCATGATGACATAGTACTGATAGTCATGGAACCACACATAAGGTTTTATTATATTTGACCACACTTCTTCTCAGCAATCATCCACATACTAATACATGTGGAAACTATCTAGATGCCTTCCATCTCTATCAGATCATACTATAAGGAGTGTGCTATGTTAATAAAGAGGTTTCATCCTAGACAAGCTCCATCATGAGATATTGTGCAATTCTATAGGATGCATAATTATAACATCACATGCCAAACATGAGCCTATTTGTTAAAAGAAAACTGAGTCACGTCATAAATAAAACATATGACAATGAATCAATCATAGTTAGGGATATAGGGTCCTCCCTCTTAATCTCGACTATCTGGTATGATCATGTCCTGGAGATGTACTGCTTCTAGGGACTTATTTTCTCTAAGCATCACATCATGCACAATTATGTCAAAATATATTTATGTCTTCTTCATTATATGGGCCAACTGGCTCCCTTTGAGCCTTGACTCCTTCTAATTTGCTACTTGGTGGGGTTGCCTGCCTCACCACTGGTGGAGTCATATGTTCCTCATGATATGGCTTGTCAATATTATATGGCTTTGCATCCTGCAAAGTGTCACGTGACCATGTTGTTCTCTTCTCGATTACTATAATGAATCTGGGTAGGCCCTTGTGTCCCTACTAACTCTTCCTGATGATATGAAGAGTGATCAACCGCACTAGAGGAATTTGATCGGTCATCTTCGGATCCTTTTTCTCCTCACAATCAATCTCCATATGAGATACTCTGCATCTCGCAAAAATACCCTTCTTTGTATTCTTCTTCTTTGGTACAAGGATGTATACGGTCATGTATACAACTTCTTATCTGGATAGTCTCCTCCATGTCTCAAACTAGAGACCATCTATTATATTGTCTCCTGTAACCATCACTATATATTCCCTAAGAGTTATCACTTGTGACTTGTCTGAAACAAGGACAACAAAGGGGAAAACAACAGACAAGAATAATACTCTTATAATAATAAAAACAAGAATGAGAACGATAATCACAGTAGATCTTTCTCAAATCTATTTCTTGTGACCTGCTTGGAACAAGAGCCAAAATAAAAAATACAATAATAGTAACAACACTCTTCTAGTGTTGTGATCAATCATTATTCCATGGTAACCTCCATGGAATTTATAAAATAACCAAGATGACCTACCGAGAAGAAAAACAAGAAGTATCTCCTACAGGAGATGTTAGTTCATCTTGCAAACAAGTACAATAAGCATTTATATCAATAGTATTTACATGCTTCCAAGTATTTGTTAGAAATAATGGATGTGCTTGTTTAACCATAGACAATATAGCAATATTGTCACCCAACCATAGGTCGAATCCACCCCCAAGCACCTTAACCTTGACAGAGAATGATTTCAGAAGAAAACAAATAGCCAACCAAGGATAATGCACCAAGCAAAGATAAACAAGACTGATCAGAAATTCCAACCATAACCAATAGAAATTCCAATCCTAAATTGAGAATATAGGATGCAGTAGTTGCAGTTGCAACTACTCCCCATACTTTTGCACTTACCCAGTTTCTGTAGTGCGCACTTCTTCACTGCTGAAATTTCGAGTTGTGTGTACCAAATGAGGTCTTGCTACTTGTATTTATATTATTTTTCCTGAGTTGTCTAGGCTGACTTCTCATTTTGGAGGCTAAATACTTAATATAAATATTTTCTTGAGTCGACTTGTCTTTTAGAGTTATGTTCAATTATTTAGGGTTTTTCATTGCTTCCCAGAATATTCTATTCTTGTCAAGGTTAGACGTGGAGGTAAATACCTCCCGCAACTACCATAATATCAACACTCCCTCCTATCTAGGGAGGTATTGAAGGAAATGGTCGTGAGCACAAGCACACCATTCAACTGGTAGCATCATCATAGTCATGCAGACTATATCATGATTATATCATGAGCACCATCGTCACTCTCATCTGATAGAATCAACTACATCATCTCTCGAAGCCATACTCTATCTGAGTAATCAGGCATGATGCTAAATAAGTCACTCACTTCACAAAGTGATACAAGGACCATTCTTCTAATCTGGACATACGTCCTAGAATAATGACTATGCCAACAGATGCTAAAAGAAACGCCATGGACTACAAAGACCATTCCTATAGGAATGTCAATCTAGAACTATTTTCTAATCAAGTCATACAGATTCGTCTCAACCTATATACCTTTAGAAAATATTGGTTCCAAACCATTTTTCTAATCAGGCCACAATCTGTGCCTTAGGAAAATACTAGTCCATGCCATGTCAACAATCTGTCAACCTGGACCATTCTCCACAGAGAGAATACATGTCCACCAACAATATGTTCTATCTGGACCATTTTCTTCCTGGAGAATGTCTGTCCACAAGCACACTGACTATCCATCTAGCTGATAATCATTTTCAACACTATTGGCATTCTACATGGAAATTAGAACAATGTCATTCAATAGAAAACAATTGTGTCTATCCATAGTAGTACATAACTACTATCCAGTAGTACACAACCACACCAAGTAGTACACAACTACTCAATCAGTGACACATAGTCACAACCAGTGGAAAACATCCACCACAGTAGCAAACATCTATTGTCTAGAGACAAACAATCTCCATAGCGATCATATCATCTGATATCAACCTACACATAAAACAATATTATGATATAAATTGTGTCATCTAGGTCATTCTTCCACTCACACCTGTGAGATCTGGAAGAGCATATTCCCTTAGAAAGTAAAACATCAACCATGAGCTATCTGTTCTATTACTCTCAAGCATATAAGAATAACTGTCCATATTTTTTAGCCTGGACCATTCACCTAACTGGGCCATTCCTCCAACACTAAAAAAAGTGCAACCTAGAGATAATGAATCTTCCCTAGGGAATGCCTGTCCCTGATTTGTGAACCTAGACCATTCACCTAACTGGGCCATTCCTATAGCACTAAACAAAGTGAAACCTGGAGAGGATGAGTCTACCCTAGGGAATGAATATCCGAACCATTTCCTAAGGAAATGATTGTCCTACACCAACCTCAAAAATGGACCATTCTTCGATATTTCTCACAACTGTGAACTTCGAAAGAATGAATTCCCGATGAGGCAGACCATTCTACTTGACCACTACTGAGAGTGACTACCAAGAAGAATGATTGTCCTAGACCATTCCCACACACTGGCCATAAGGGGAATCACTGTCTATGGTACATCAACAATCTATCAAATCATTTTCATTATGAAAATGACTGTTTGATCTAGACCATTTTCCAAACTGGAAAGGAACTGATCATCCTAGACCATTTTTTGAACTGAAAAATGACTCTCCATAAATCAATAACACATCAATTCTCCCTCCCAACTTGGATTCATTTCTTCCCTTTTCAATAAGGAAGTCATCTCCATGAGCTCTATCTTGTTTCTTGAGTACACAAACTTTTTCATCTTGGACAGAGACTTTACCAAAATATTTGCTATCTGCTCATCTGTGGAGATATATTGGAGAACCACTTCTCTTTTCTGGACCTCATCATAGAAAAATGTAATGCTTGATCCCAATGTACTTTGGTCTTTCTGGAAAACTGGTTTTATCTTAAGGCTTCATATAGCTTTGATCTTTACAGTATATCATGGTTGGATTCAACTCTTTTGTCCCATGCTAGCTCGTGACATCGTGGCAAGGCTCAAACTAGAACATATCCAAGTGGCACTTCTTCTGTCATCATGAGAGTTTGTCATGGATTAGCAATCCATCATCCTAGACTTATGAGTAACCATTTTGATACAATATCTTTGTTATAGAAATTTTTCACTGCGCTTCTTTTATGCATGAGAGGCTTTGCACCAAGTTGTTTGAATCCATACAATATTTTCTTCCATCTTCATACAAGGGTCTCTTTCTGGTATACCTCAAAACCTTGAGGTTGCTCTACATATGCTTCTTTGTTCAATTACTCTCTTGAGGAGAACAGCCCTTACATTCATCTGATGTAAAATCTAACTCATGGATATTGCAGAAGATATAATGGCTCAAGTGGAGGTATATCTGGTTACTGGAACAAGCTATCATAATCTTCTCCCTCCATCTGGGAGAACCTCTAGTTTTAAAACTAACAATTCTTCCATTCATAAGTCTTTCATGCTTCCATGCATGCTCTTCTCTTGGAATTATATAATTGGCTCCCTCCATCTTAAGAGAGTCCACACTTCCTTCTACATCCTTATTTCCTTCTTTAAAGTGTCACAAGTCTTTTTCCAATTTCCTTTTGATTGTTGACTTCTTTTTGTTTTTACTTCTTCTAGGTTTCTTCAAGTTTGATTATGATTTCGGCTTATCTTGCAGTTGTTACTTATGTTAATAACTTCGACAGGAATTGTTACCAAGCATTTTCAGTGTACTTCATCTTTTTCATGTGTATTGCTTGACTTGTAGTCATCGTCATAGAAATCCTTATCTTGTTATTCCTCCATAGGTATTGTTTCTCCTTGAACATCTTATATTCTAAGAAATATATATGCAAGATATGTACAGAAACTACGTAAGCATGGTATGTACAAGAATTATGAAGAATATTGTTACCTTGTCTTAGAAGAAGAAGTGGTTTTATCCTGCTTGGCCTTCTTTGAGGGTTCCCTTTCTTTGGCAATTGATTCTTCGTGTGTTTCCTTCCTTTTCTTTAAATCAGTACAATGATTCTTGTAGTGACCATATTTTCGACAGCAGAATCATTTTATTTTTGACATATCTTTCTCTTGATTTGGTTTTTCCTTGACCCAAACTTCTTTTTATTCCTGAAATTCTTGAACCTTGTTGTGAAGGCTTGATCATCGTATTTCTTTTGGGGTTTATCTTTTGCACTAATCCTTGATTCTTCTTGTACACATCAAGTTCATAGTTCTTCAAATGTGGGATACTCCTTTTTTCATGCTTGCGGAAAATGCATCCCATATCTTGGGAAGGCCATTGAGTACTATGTTTACCAGTTCCTTCTCTGAAATGATTTCTTCAATAACTTGTAGTTGATCTCTTAACTGAGACATTCTCACAAGGTATGATGTTATGTTTTCATCATCATTCATTTTCATGTCACAAAGCTCATTTTTCAGACTCATTACTTGTCCAATGTTTCTGACTGAGAAGAGGTTTGTTAGGGCATCATACATCTTCTTAGATGAGTCAAGATGGGAGATGTAGGGTATCAAGTGGCCTTTTATGGAGTCCACTATGATACTCATGGATTTGATGTCATTTTCTTTGAACTTCTCCATAACTGCAACATTCTGAGGTTCTTTCTCTTTTCCTTCTTCGAACTTTGGTTCCACGATATTTTCTTTCAAAATATCCAACACTTTATTCTTGGCAAGGATGAGGTCAATCCTTGTCTTCCATGCTCTGAATTTAGAATCCCCTTCTAACTTGTTTTCTGAATTCATAGAGTAAGTCATAATTACTTTGACTTGGTAAACCCTTGACTTTGACCAAAAATTCAAACTTGACGTCTTATCTTGTTGATAATACCAAGAGATGCACCAGGCTAGGGAGAACTAGGCTATCCAGAAATTAGGTCAATCTCTTCACTTAAGGTGCCTCAACAAGAGGGTTAGGGTTTCATTGCTGCAAAAAACACTGGCTGCAACTCCAACTGTAACTGATCAAATCCTCCCAATATATCTTCTAGTGGTTATACTATTCGAAGATAGTGTGGGCCCATAACCTATTAGAAATAATGGTTGTGCTCGTTTAAATATTGACAATATAACAAAATTGTCACCCAACCATACGTCGAAGCCACCCCCGAGCACCTTAACCTTGACAGAGAATGATTCTGGAAGAAAACCAATAGCCAAGCAAGGATAATGCACCAAGCAAAGATAACCAAGACTGATCAGAAATTTCAACCATAACCAATAGAAATTCCAAGCCTAAACCAAGAATACAGGATGTAGTAGTTGCAATTGTAGCTACTCCCCAAACTTGTGCACTTAACCAGTTTCTGCAGTGCGCACTTCCTCACTGCTAAAATTTCGAGTTGTGTGTACCAAATTAGGTMTGTCTACTTGTATTTATACTATTTTCCTGAGTTGTCTTGGCTGACTTCTCATTGCAGCAAATAAACCCTAGCTTCTAATTGCAGCAACAACTCAAGGAAAGTAGAGATTTCCTTCTCCAAGTGTAGCGCACAAGAGAGAGAGACAGTCTCCATATCCACAGAACAAGTACCATACACAACTGTAATAGCTACAGCTGCACTACTCTCTTAGACTTGCATCATAAGAATATCACCAAGAATGTCACCAAG
>SNQJ01S0085187.1:36360-63176 GCA_010110895.2 Picea sitchensis | reverse complement strand
TAAATATGGCCCGAGGGCCAAGCTCCAGCTCCACCTAACCTGCAAGCCAAGCACACTAATTTTTTTACATAGATATAAATATAAATAAATAAAAGAATATATACATACTGAAAATTTTTAACACAGATATAGACATAAATATAAAATAAGATATATATTATATATATCTACTATTATGCACACAAAAAAAATATCTTTAACTAAAACTCCAAATCCAACTACCTATTACTGTTCAAACTTCTCTACTATTGAATTTGCAATCTGCATTAAAATCCCAATGCCAAAGTTGTTTTTTCTTTAAATATTTGCTTGATTTGGATATAACCTGGAAAGTGCATTGTCTTCATCTAATGTAGTTGCATACAATTTTGGTTAATTGCTAACAAGTGCAATTTGAAAACCTAAAATCCCACGAATACTAGGGCTTACTACATGGTTATTCTTTATTGGAAATATGAAAAGACTTCCACTACAATAAGACAAAATGGACTGATGTTCAGCTAATGAACTTATTTAAAAATATAAACCTAACCTACCTTAACCTAACAACAAATCACAAACTGCTAAATGGAGTCAAATTTCTAGCACACAATACAAAGCGCCCACCGTAGGGCTCGAAGCCACGACCATAATGTTGAGAGCCTTGTGCTCTACCCACTTAGCTACACGAACCTTACAACGCAAGTGCCAAGCCCAACACTACTCGCAAGTTCTAAAACCACCCATGTTCTACTTTGGAATTTTCAAGAAGGACTTCTATATCATCCAACGAGGAGGCCGAAGTGAAGAAGCCATTTTCCCTCCACTTTCACTTGCCTTGAGAATTCCAACAACCAAAAAAAAAATTAGGAAAAAAATATTTGTTGGCTCTAAGGCCAATCTCCACTTCACAAGCTAAGCGCACCTGCCATACATCAAGCATCGCATTGCATCAAATGGGTCAGCAGAGAACGAGCGCACAAACAACAAGCATCAGGCCAAGCCATATGGGAGAGGAGCCCATGAGGGGGCAACCTATTTCCCAATGCATCAACGCATCCGATGGAAGTGATACCATTAAAACAGAGTTTGTGAGGGAGGAACCTGACAATCCTCCATAACCTCCACTGCCTCCCAACCTGGTGCCAAGGGAGCCTCCCAAACCACCAATATCGATAGATGATAATCCACCAGCAGAATATGGAAACCATTTCGAGAATGGGAATCCAGAGCTCAAGGAGGGTTGGATTCCCACATAAATGATTCATCCTTCATGTCAGGTAAATAACCAGGAATATCACGACCACCAGAAATCCCTGCTAGTGGGAGATCACCACGAGCGCGCTTTGTCGGAGTAGGAATCCTTAATGAGCGACCATTTCTCCAGTAAGCGTTTGCCATTGACTTCCGTGAAACACTCCGCAACATGCAAACTGGTATCACAACTGAATCCTTTGAGAAATGACCCAAAATAGAAAGCTAATACATTGTCGAGCCAAGGAAGGAACACATAAGGGAATAATAGTACACTATGTGCTAATTGAACAGAAATGGGTATAGTGTCATACCCACAAGCCGAGAGCCCATCCATATGAGTCAGTGACCAAGCACCAGGCACCAAGCCACGAAGGAGGAGCCCATGGGAGGGTGCCCTCTTGTTTCACAACGTTTTATCCATGTTTCAACGTGCAAAGGGAACCCTTAGGGCTTGTCTCACCGACCCGAGTTCACCAAGAGATTGAAGGAAAGAAAGACGGGTTGTGCCCTTTAAGCCAAAAATAGTTGCAACTTGTATTTAGAAATGAGGGTAGATGATTTAGTATGAGGGTGAAACCTACAGTTGCAGAAAATACTTGAGAGCTGAAGTCGTATTAACAAATCCATGGTCGCTCAGGGACAGCTGAGCGGAACCCTTGGAGCGGAACAATTTTTTTTTTTAAGAAGAATCATAGGCAGAGTAGGGTTTTGTGTTTAGTCTTCTTACGGGGAGAGTTATGGAAGAGGCACGTGGGCCTCATGCACCCACGATGCCCGACTTTAATAATAATAATATGTAATAATAAATTATTATTAAATTAATTTCCTTTTTTATTATTTGTATTTGTATTTTATGTTATTTTAATTTTTGTGTATTTCTTTTTAAAATTTTAATGCGTTTAAATTAGGTTTAAAATTTTAATTGTTTAATTGTTTAATTTTTAATTTTTAGTTATTTAACAAAATAAAAGAATTTATATATATATATATATATATATATATATATATATATATATATATATATATATATATATATATATATATGAATTAATTTTTTTTTTTTTTTTTTTTTTTTTTTTTTTTTTTTTATTTTTATTATTTTATGAAAATAATAAGGTTAATCTAATAATTAAGTAAATTAACTTATTTACCTTGATGATTTATTAGTAATTCTCATGATTAAATTAACATTATAAAATTATAATGTTAATGGTGGGTTTTGAAACCTATGTCATTAATCATATATATGCCCTTATGACTAACCTATGTCATTAATCATATATATGCCCTTATGACTAATGAATGAAATAGGGTTATTTTATATTTATAAAGGTTAAAGGTCCTTATAGAGTAGTGGGAGTTTGATGCATGTTGTGGGGAATAGTTAGGGTATAATAGGAGGTATAATAGAAATCACTACATAAGGGATTTGATGCACTTTGGCGAGTATAGTACAATTCTAGTGTAGCTACCAAGCAAGAGAGTCAGTAGTTTTCTTAGGCGAAGACATAGAGCTTAGATGATTTAACCCTGACCTAGCCACTTCCCCTAAAGAGAGTAATGTATGTTTACAGACAAGTAAAAAAAAAAAACTTATGCCTAACCCTGTTTTCAATTTTAAGTTCTGCAAATGTGAACTGCCCTAGACTCTCCCTGAAAAACTTTTGGTTGATGCAGATTCAATTATAAAGGATGGTTAGGACTTGAGGAAATTGAGGCAGAGGGGCATCATCGTAGAAACTGCCAACGCTGCCACCACCATCGCCTGAATTAGCTCTCATTCTGCACTCTTTGGAGGCCATAAATGAGACTTTAAAGGGGCGTCAGCTAGTAGGGATCAAAGTGAAACTCCCACCATGGAACGGGTAATCATGAAGCATCAAGGGATTCAGGGGGAGGGCCTCCACTTGAGGACATCACTAGAGAACTGCAGAAGATCAAAATTCCAGAGTTCGTCGGGGGTTGTGCCAGTGAATGTGCATAAGCATGGTTGGAAGGGATGGCATGATGTTTCACCTTAAGGGACTATGCATCCACATCAAAGGCGAAAATATCAATCTTTCAGTTAAGGGACAGTGCCTTGAACTAGTGGGGAAACTTGGAGAGGTAGTTGCACCTTACCCGAGACACCATTGCTTGGGAACTTTTCGAGGAAAGGTTCCGAAGGAAATATCTACTAGCTTACTATGAGGAACAATAGGTGGGATCATTTCATGCCCTAGTATAGGGAAATAGGACCATGGAAGAGTACAAGATGAGGTTTATGGAATTGGTAAAATATGTTTCGTACATGGATAATGATCAACGACGGGCATAACTCTTTGTCTATCGGTTAAACCCTAAGATAAGGGCCATGGTACGTATGTGGAAGCCATCTTCAGTAGCGGAAGTAGTAGAAAATGCACATTATGATGAGAAATACATGAACTTAAATGGAGGTATGAGATTGACCTTTCCGCATCATCTTGGATTCATGGGGAAGACCCCTAGGACATTCTCCAGGGGAGGGAGCTCCAGGCCACCTCCATATGGTAATAGAGTCGCACCAAGGACAATCACCACATGTATTTCAATGGCAGGGAGTGAAACATCCTGTTCATCACCAATGACGCAGGCAGATCCATGACCATCTCAGGGAGCAACTAGTAGGGGCAGGGGTTCTGGGGGAAGGAACTCATTTCATAGACTTTCATAGAGCAGTGCACAGGTTCCATCTCATGTTGGGGGTGTGGAGGACCCCATTACCAGTGTGACTGCCCAAAGTTGCAAGCAGGATTTGTGCATAGATCAGGAAAGGCCCCGATGGGAAGAGAAAGTGGAAGCCACCATATTTATGCAGCAGTTAATAATCGCCAGGAAGAACATCAATCCACGTTGGTGGAGTCATCAGGTACGCTAAATCAAATCAATGCTAAGATTTTATTTGATTATGGTGCTACAGATAGTTTCATTTCACCATCTGCATTAGAAAAGAGTGGGTTGGCAGCCTATGAGCACGACAAATTGAAACAAGTCGAGATGGCTTCAGGGGAAAAACAAGCGGTAGGACCAAGCGTTGACAATTGTCTAGTAGACCTGGGAGTGTGTACTACCAGGTTGAAGGTATACGTCACTGCACTCGGGACGTATGACCTAATCATTGGAATGGATTGGTTATAATCACATCGAGCTATGGTAGATTATTTCACAAAAAGGGTGCTTTGTGTTGATGATGAAGGAAGGCCAGTAGAGATCCACGGTGTACGAAGAAAGGTGTCTCTACGCTTTATCTCAACTATGAAGGTTGAGCGGTGCATGAGGCAAGGGTGACAACTTTATGTAGTGGNTTGGATCAATACCTTGTATTGTCAGAATTTAAGGATGTTTTTTCGAACGAGTTGCCAGGGTTACCTCCTGAGAGAGAGCTTGATTTTACTATTGAGCTAAAACCTGGTGCAGAACCAATTTCCAATACTCCGTATAGGATGTCAGTGCCAGAAATTTGTGAGTTTCATATGCAGTTGAAAGAGCTACTCGAATTAGGGATAATAAGGCCTAGTGTATCACCTTGAGGTGCACCAGTAATCTTTGTGAAGAAGAAGGATGGTTCCTTACGAATGTGCATAGATTATAGGGACTTGAACCATGCTACAGTGAAAAATAGGTACCCAATGCCATGAACAGATGATCTCTTCGATTGGATGAAAGGAGCAACGATATTCTCAAAGATTGATTTACGATCAGGGTATCACCATTTAAGGATTATGGAAGGTAATATTCCTAAAACTGCCTTTCAAACTCGGTTTGGGCATTACGAGTTCGTTGTAGTACCTTTCGGATTGACCAATGCACTAGAAGTATTCATGAGCCTCATGAACGGTGTATTCCGAAAGTACTTAGACCGCTTTGTACAAGTCTTTTTAGATGATATCCTCATCTATTCCAAGAACGAAAGAGAACATGAGGAACACTTGCGAGTGGTGTTGTCCTGTCTTAGAGAGAACAAATTGTATGGGAAGTTGTCGAAGTGTTTCTTCTTCCAGAAAGAAATCCACTATTTAGGTCATATCATTTCCGGTGAAAGAATCTCTATGGACCTAGAAAAGGTAATGGCCATTATGGAATGGCCAGTGCCAAAAAATGCTCATGAGGTAAGAAGCTTCATGAGGCTAGTAGGTTATTATTGGATATTTGTGGAAGGGTTTTCTAAGATAGAGAAACCTATCACCACTTTGCAGCGCAAGGGGGTTTGGTATGAATGGACAGAAGAATGTGATAGTGCATTCATCCATCTTAAGAGGTTACTAACTAGTGCACCAATTCTACGAGTGTCAGATATGGAAAAGGACTTCACAGTCTGCACAGATGCCTCGAAGCAAGGGTTGGGGGGATGTGATAATGCATGATGGAGGAGTGATAGAATATGCGTCAAGGAAGTTAAAGCAACATGAGGAGCTTTATGCTACTCATGAATTGGAATTGGCAGCCATAATGCTAGCTCTAAAACTTTCGAGGCACTACCTAGTGGGGTGAAACTTTGAGCTCAAAATGAACCATCAAAGTTTAAAACATCTCTTCACTCAAAGGGATATGAATGTCAGGCAAAGGAAATGGAGTGATTTTATGAGTGAGTATGATTTTGGTATTTCATACATCAATGGAAAAGAAAATGTGGTCACGAATGCCTTGAGTAGGAGACCACGTGTCTTCTCCTTGGTACCCTTAAAAGTCAATATGAGGGAATGTGTGTTGATGCAACTCCTTGGAGATAGTTGGTATTAAAAGGTTACTTCGAACCTCGAGAGTGAGAGGCAGTTAGATCCAAAGTATGATGGATATAATCTGGAAGTACACATACTATAAAGATATCTAGGAAGGATGTACATCCCCGAAGGTGGTGATATTCGAAGCATCATACTGAAGGAATCCCATAGAGCACTTTATTGTGTGCATTTGGGTGTGAAGAATATGTACATAGACATGAGGAATCTCTTCTTCTGGGTAGGCATGAAGTGCGATGTAGTCCATTTCGTCGCCAAGTGCCTAGAATGTCAACAAGTGAAATCCCATCACCATCACCCGACATGACTCCTACAACCACATGATGTTCCTATGTCCAAGTGGGAAGCCATTTCTATGGATTTGTTTGTGGGATTATCATTGACATCTCATAGACATAATGTCATTCTTGTGATAGTTGATAAGTTAACCACGAGTGCTCATTTTATTCAGGTTAGAGACACTTACGATGTCACTGATGTGGCATGCGTGTTTGTAAATGAGTTCATCTATTTGCATGGGATACCTAAGAAGATCATTTCAGATAGGGACTCCAGATTCACTTCTAGGTTCTGGACAAGTTTGTAGTCAGTGTTGGGGACTCAGTTGAACTTAAGCACAACTTATCATCCAGAAACAGATGGGCAAAATGAGAGAGTAAATTAAGTTATGGAATACATGCTTAGGATGTATGTTATGGATAATCAAACCCATTGGGAGAAGTACCTACCTTCGGTACAGTTTGCCTATAATAATAGTTTTCATAGCTCCATCAGAATGCCACCCTACAAAGCTCTGTATGGAAGGCCATGCAGAACACCGTTTATTTGGGAGAGGTTAGAAGACAGAGTGACAGTTGGGCCAGAATTGATAGAAGAGATGGAGGAACAGGTGATTCAGATTAGGCTGAGACTAAAGGAAGCACATGATACACAAAAAAGTTATGCAGATGCACACAGGACTGATCGAAGTTATAAAGTGGGAGATCATGTTTTCATTCATATCAGGCCTAATAAGAGTACCATTCAGTTCGAGAAGGGGAAAAAGTTGTCACCTTGATTTATAGGACCGTTCAAAATCCAAGAGAAAGTTGGACCCATTGCCTATCGTCTCGTACTGCCACCCCACTTGCATAAAACTCATAATGTTTTTCATGTATCTTTTCTACGTCATTATGTTGCTAATGAATCACATAAACTAAATTAGAAGGAATTGCAGGTATCAGACGCGGGAACCCTCATGGTAGAACTGTTATGCATATTAGACCGTAGAGTCCGACAACTCAGGAACCGTCTGGTAGACCAAGTTAAGGTCTAGTGGGACAAGTTTAGTCCAGCATCTGCTACTTGGGAGGATGCTGAGACATTACAATGAGATTGTCCCTCACTTTTTTTACCACCTCGAGAATATGCTTCTTGAAGGTTGGGTGTATGTAACACCGCCTTTTGACTTAGACATCTAGGATTACCTGAAGCCTAATCACCTTTATTTTCTATTCACATTGAAACTATTAATGATGCACTTGAACTTTTAAGACGTAGGAACCTTTATGAATGTTTAAATGTTATTTGAATGATGATGGATATAATGTGATCTATTATGTGAATGTAAATTCTATGAATGTTTAAATATTATTTGAATGATGATGGATATGATGCAACCTACCATGTGAATGTAAATTCTATAAATGTTTAAATGTCACTTGACTGATGATGGATATGATGCAATCTATTATGCAAATGAAAATCGCATGAACGTGTAACATTAATTGAATTATAGGTATATTATGAGATCTATTTCTAACTTGAAAACTTTGAATTTAAAGATGTCAGTATGTGGATACCGAATTGAGATTATGGTTGTATGCAATTACATGATGATAGTGCATAGATATGTATGAGTTTGTGTTATAGACTAATCTGCATGTCATTGGGCTAATGAAATAGCCAAGGGATAATGGTAATGAAAGTGGATATCATGACCACCAATCGAGAAACAATATGCTATGAATATTTGTATATTAAATTATAATGGTTTGAATGTGTTGCTATGATATGTGGACCAGTGCAGGAATTCAGGTGGTGAGATTGCTTGAAACTGAATAAAAGATGACAAAATTCCTAGCAACATGGTGCCGCTGTATATTCCATTGTAGGGTGTGGACCCTAGTCCTGTTAGGAGGGGTGGAGGCATTTCCCACCGTGTATCCTCTGAAACCTGGACTCATGGGAGGACGGTGTTAGATCACGCTCCCCTAGACGTGTGACGATGACTGTCAGTTGCCTGCTGGGAAAATTTGGTCAAGATAATGACACTTCCTCTTACGGGTTCTATTTGGAGTTAGGTCAATATAGTTGACGCTCCAAGATAGTCCAACAAAGGAAGTTCAGGAATGGAATATGGAAGTAAGTTAGGGAGGAAGGATGAATAGAAATAGTTGAGAGTGTATGGATATTTTTCTTATGGTGGAATTTATTGTTTTTCCTTCTAAAAAGAAAATGTGTATATATGTATATTCATAATTACTTAACTAAACTAAAATTGTCAAAATAAACATTGTTGAGCTAGATTATTGTAATTAAGGGGTTTCACAAACAATTGATTGGTTTATTATCTTTTATAAATTGAATAGTATTGTTGATTGGATTGGATGCATACAAAAATTACTATAGATATGATAGTTATTGTTATTAGCACATGCACGAGACTTGTATGTACTAGCTACACATGCATTTCTTGCACATGTACACTAGTATGTATGGATTTTCTTGGCTTACTTACTGATAATGTTGGTTATTGGATATGAATGTGTGAACTATGTGTCTTTTCCCTTGTATCATAAAAAACTTTAACTTCGGGATGAAGTGTCTTGAAGGATGGGTGTATGTAACAACCCTAAGTAATTAATCAATTGTCATGATTTAAATAATTGGTTAATGTATATTAGTTTAATTAATTAATTAATTAATTGTCCTAGTTAAATATTTGTTGAATGTATATTGGTTTAATTAATTAATTAATTTAAGGATTAAATATTTGTTTAATAAAATCCAGTTTAATAAATTATTAATTATTATTTGTATCGGAAGATCAACCCATTAATGAAAAGGGGATAAGGTGGTTGACACCTAATTGAGGGAGGGTAGTTGAGAATTAAATGAAGGAAGAAGGTGGTGAATGATGGGAGGGGAGGATAAGGCAAGGGGGGAGGATTGTATTAAGGTTTTTTTCTTCTGTTTGGAGGATTAGGTTGTGGTTTTGGGGAGGAGCTTGTTGTGGTTTTTCCGAGGAGCTTATTGGAGGTTTGTCACAGGGGGCACCGGGGTTGCTGGGGATTTTGGGCTCGGGGGGCCAGGAAACCACAAGGGTTCCTGGAGCTAGGGAGCCAAAGAGGCTATGTTCCTAGCTGGCTGGGAGGAAAAGGTTCAATTTTCAGGCAGTTTCAAGCAGTTAGCAACAACAGGAAAGAAAGGGACAAACTTCTTCTTCAAGAGGTATTTTACCAGTATTAATTTTGTTAAGCATGAAAGTTATGTTGTGTAATTTGTTTGTGACTATTTGGACTATATAATTTGAGAATTTGATATCTAAACTGATTAAATTTGCTAGTACTTCAACATACATTAGATAGATTTCTTGTAATGAAAACATAAATAGAAATTAGATGTCATGTTCAAGAAAATAAAAGTAATTTAGATTACGAATTTACTATTTAACTTGAAGCCTTAGTAAAGGGCTTTACAGAATGGAAGTTCAATCATACTTTGCTTCAAGATAAGCTAATGTCGTGCAAGCACATCAAAGATATTAGCTCATTTGTAGTCATATTTCTGTTGATATCATTGCTAATGTTTTCAACATGGATGGTAGTGGCTTTAGTAAGATGTGAAAGAGTACAAGTGGATAACAATATGCTCTCAGTTGTCATGGTTGTTTTGCAATTGATTACGATGCGACAGGTGCAAAGGATAGATTTTCAAGACAAACAACAAGTGGGGTAACCTATCCCGCACTTGATTTCTGGTTAATATCCTTTTGGAGGAACAAAAGGTCTCAATGGGGAGGTGTGATCCAGGAGGATCCTGCAATGATAAAAAATCAAAGTTCTTCAATGTTCATAAAAATTACACCATTGTGAAGTGCTCATCGCAAGCTTTCCGGTGGCACAAACAGATTTTTGGTGGTGCAAACATATCGTAAATCCAACATCGTATGACAAAGTTATGTTGTTCTGAAGTTATTCACAAGCATGCAAAAAGTCAACATTCAAAAGGTGACGTGGCATGCTCAGACACTAACACGTGGAAACTGACAGATTGGTCACGTGGCAGGCACAGTTGGCATCATTAAAACTTGGCAGGTTTCGATTAGTGCACTTGCCAGGTTCCCGGTTGGTCCATAAACAAGTTCTGATGGTGGCACATGGGCTAATCCCACGATGACATGTGGACCAATATAGTGGTACCACATGGCACACTGGGATTGGTCAAGTTGATAGTGGTCAAAAGTTGGTTGTCTATCCATGGTTGTTTTGAAATTGATTATGATGCGACAAGTGCACAGGACAGAGTTTAAAGATAAATGACAAGTTGGGTGGCCTATTCCACACTTGATGTTTGGTTAATATCCTTTTGGAGGACCAAAAGGTTTCAGTGGGAAGATGTGATCCAGGAGGATCCCGAAATGCTAAAAAATCGAAGTTCTCCAATGCTCACAAAAATAACATCATTGCAAAGTGCTCATCACAATTTTTCCAGTGGCACAAACGGATCTGAAATCCGACATAGTATGACGAAGTTATGTTGTTCTGAAGTTCTGCACAAACAAGGAAAAGGTAAATAGTCAAACGCTGACGTGGCATGCTTAGACACTGACACATGGTAGCTGACATAGTGGTGACATGGTAGGCACAGTTGGCAACGTTGACACTTAGCAGGTTTTGATTGGTGCACTTGTCGGGTTCCCAGTTGGTCCATAAATAGGTTCTGGTGGTGGCACGTGGGCCAATCCCATGATGACATGTGAACCAATCCAGTGGTGCCACATGGAAAACTGGGATTGGTCAAGTTGACAGTGGTCAAAATTTGGTTGTCTATCCATGGTTGTTTTGAAATTGATTATGATGCGACAGGTGCACAGGACAAAGTTTAAAGACAAAGGACAAGTGGGGTGACCTATCCCACACTTGTTGTTTTGTTAATATCCTTTTGGAGGACCAAAAGGTCTTACTGGGGAGGTGTGATTTAGAGGGATCCTAAAATGCTAATAAATAAAAGTTCTCCAATGCTCACAAAAACTACACCATTGCGAAGTGTTCATCGCAATATTTTTGGTGGTGCAAACGGATCGTAAATATGACATCGTATGATGAAGTTATGTTGTTCTGAAGTTCTACACAAACAAGGAAAAAGTCAATAATCAAAGGGTGACGTGGCATGCTCAAACACTGACACGTGGAAGCTGATAGAGCTATGACGTGGCAGGAATAGTTGGCATCGTTGACACTTGGCAGGTTTCGATTGGTGCACTTGGAAGGTTCCTAGTTGGTCCATAAACATGTGTTTAATGGTGGCATGTGGGCCAGTCCCATGATGACATGTTGACCAATCCTGTGGTGCCACATGGCACACTGGGATTGGCTCACAAAAACTACACCATTGCGAAGTGTTTATCGCAATATTTCTGGTGGTGCAAACAGATCGTAAATATAACATCGTATGATGAAGTTATGTTGTTCTGAAGTTCTACACAAACAAGGAAAAAGTCAACAATCAAAGGATGACGTGGCATGCTCAAACACTGACACGTGGATGCTGATAAAGTGATGATGTGGAAGGAATAGTTGGCATCGTTGACACTTGGAAGGTTTTAATTGGTGCACTTGGCAGGTTCCTAGTTGGTCCATAAACATGTTTTGAATGGTGGCATGTGGATCAATCCCACGATAACATGTGGACCAATCCAGTGGTGCCACATGGCACACTGGGATTGGTCAAATTGACAGTGATAAAAAAAAATTACTTAGCAAGTTTTGATTAGTGCACTTGGCAGGTTCCTGGTTGGTATATAAACAAGTTCTAAATGGTGGCATGTGGATCAGTCCCATCATAACATGTGGACCAATCTAGTGGTGCCACATGGCACATTGGGATTGGTCAAATTAACAGTGATAAAATTTTTTTTACCTAACCACCATGCACACGACTTGAGCTCATGACCTCCTAAGTCCAAAATTCATGCCCAATCAATTGGGCTACATAATCCTAAGGAGCTCATGACCTCCTAGGTCCAAAATTCATGCCCAATCAATTGAGCTAAGAATTATAACATGTTTTATTAATAAATACCTCCTGGGTCCAAAATTCATGCCCAATCGATTGGGCTAAGAATTATAGCATGTTTTATTAATAAATACCTCCTAGGTCCAAAATTCATGCCCAATCAATTGGGCTAAGAATTATAGCATGTTTTATTAATAAATCTAAGGGTCTTGATCGATTGGGCTACCATGATCCAAAATTCATGCCCAATCGATTGGGCTAAGAATTATAGGATGTTTTATTAATAAATCTAAGGTTTTGGATCGATTGGGCTACCATGATCCTTGGTAAGAATTATAGCATGTTTTATTTATAAATCTAAGGTTATGGATCATTGGCACATAAAAAACTGCCAAGGAGTATTGATCGTGCAACCTCCTCGGGCACCCATATCTTATAAAATCTCTGCTAACCAAAAAGCCAAGTCCATGTCTTTTGAAGTGCATCCCACGTATATAATATATTGTGTAAAAGACACATTGGAGGTTTAGCGCCTAAATCCGTGTACCTACCAACTACTTTGGGATATGATCTTATATCCAATTTGGCATTAATTTTGGTCAAACAAAATATATATATATCACCGAAAAAGAAAAGGCACGGATATTTAATGGATTATACCACTTAAAAAAAAAAGGGAAAATCAAATTCCAACTAAACATTATATCATCTCCACAATAAAATATTCGTTAGTATTGGATAAGGTTGGATCATTTCAGTTGGATATGCCATATGGCATGAAGTCCAATAAATGAAAATCTATTTTCCATTAAAAAAATGGATATCATATGCTTTTAAAAAGGGGCACGAATCTCATATGGAAGTGGGTTATGATATTTAGTTATTATATGGTTATTTTTAAACCATATATAATATTCTTTAATCCCATTTAAAAAAAGGATGAAGTCCTCTAAAGTGGATCAAAGAGATATTTGGGATATTTGGGATATTTTATGGGATATGGTTGTAAACCATATATTTGTAAATCTCATAAAATTTTGAGTGCATTTAAGTGTGAATTTGACTCTTTTGTTATTTAATCAATGGCATTTTTTTTTTTTTAATGTAAAGGGGAATTTTTTGGGAAAGGATATTGAGTCTTTTTGAGAGGAGTAGATTTGTTTATGGAGATCATGTATGCAATAGATTAGAGATATTTTGCATCATATTGCAGGTTTTTTATGGATGTAATGAGCATTTGGAGAGAGTAATAAAGTGGTCACCATTGAGACAAAGGCCTAGAGACGTAGGCAATTTTGTTGAACTCCGTTAACAAGTTTGACATTATGGTTTTTTTTTCTTAATGTTCATTTTATGTTCTGCATTATTTATGATGGCTGCAACATTCTTTCATTAAATATTCTTCTTCTCTTCAATTTCTAAATGGTAAATCAACTCATGCATAAACTTAACCATAGTCTTTAAAATATCATTTTTGGATCATCCCTCCTCCTCCTACTGCCCCTGGATTGCCTTTAGAGGCTCCATCAAAAAATATGGAGTACATTTTTCGATCTCTTCTCCACTTATCAAAATGGGGCAGGTCTAGTCTAGTCTCCTAGTCTTCAAGAAGGGGAGCTTGAGGTGGGACTAGAACCTCTGCGTGTTGGAACGATTTTAGCCATTTTGCCTCCTTTGGAAGGAGTGGGGCCTTATTATTGGGAAATGAGAGAGACTGAAGACACTTACCCAATAGGACTTGATTTTTACCAGCTACTTGAGCAGTGGATGCAGAGGAATATATGAAAATATGGGTGTTACGTTCCAGCCAAAGTTTCCAGATGATCATTTTGGGGAGAATCAACTAGTAGTATTTGAGAAAAGGATTTTGACATAGGTAGTAGGGAAGCACTTGATTCCAAGAGTTGAAGAGAGAGGAAAAAAATATCGACAGAGTTATTTTTCTTGACCAAGGTCCGAGCACCAGAGCCCATGCTTCCTTAGTGAATGAGCAGTCCAGGAAAATATGCTCGAAAGTATCTTTATGATAATGACAGAGAGGGCATCGATGGGGGCCTGTGAAGCCTTTTTTTTTCTAGATTTTGGCCTGATAGAAAACTACCATGAGCCAGATTCAACACGAAAATGTCGACTTTACGAAGGATTTTAAAATTCCAGATGTTTTTCCAAATAGCCGGATTAGGGGGAACATTTGGAACTTCAAAGTAGAGGGTATACCCCTGGGATGAGGAATATAAGTCGGATATTGAGCCCCAACCTCTCCTGTATTTGGCAGTTGAAGTGATGTGCGCAAATCCCTGAAGCGAGGAGAGGATCTTCTTCTTTTCATCCTCAAGAAGCCTCAGAAAGTTTGGGATCTACCATTTGAGCCAGGATTTGTCCGCGCTCTAAGAGGAGATATCCCAAAGAGAAGCCAGTCCTTGTTCTTGCATCCAAGCTCTAATATTGGGGAGGCCAGGTTCACTGGAAAGAGGGGGGTTCCCTAAAACATAATCATTCCAAATGATGATTTTCTTTCCGTTGCCTGATATCCAAGTTAATTCTTCTCTAAATTGAGGGAGCACGCGTTGGTAGATAGCTAGGATTGGGGATCCTTTTTTTATTGTCATTTCCCTATATAAACATTTCTTTCGGGAGCCAGAGAATTATTTCTTCCACAAAACTTTACTGCTCCCTGATACTTTACCTGTTATCAGATTCTAGATGAGTTTGGCCCCTAGAGACATATTCTAAGTTTTAATACCGCGCAAATGGAGGCCTCCTTCCATTAGCATTTTTTTAATCTTCTTCCAGCTGACTAAAGCAATTTTTTTCCCTCCATTGCTCTTACCTCCTTACCAAAGGAATTTTTTGAGATGTTTATCGAAAGCCAACAAGATATAGCATTGATAGATCGAGATATTGTTTTAAACAAATTTTAGGAGGACCACTTTACCTTCCAGATTGAACCATGAGGCCCCCCATGAGAGTATTTTGGTCTTTTCTTTTTCCAATAGGAGTGCCTAGTTTCCATATTTTGAAGAGGATTTGAGGATAGGGATTCATAAATACTTGAAGAAGTCCCACTGAGATGTTCCCTCTATTTCTAAAATCCTGGAAATGACTGTCAGTTCTCTTGGGCTTATATTCCAACTAAAAATATGACATTTCCTAAGGTTTAATTTACTCCAGGAGAGCTTATAGTAGTAGTCTAGTTCCTTTTTAAATTTGCAATCTATAGTCGGGTTGGTCCAGCCTAAGAGGAGAGTGTCATCCACAAACTGAGCATGATTGATGTCCTTTGTTCCACAAGCCATACAGATACCCATAAGATCTTTCTCAATGCGATAGTGCTCCAATTGAAAACTAAGGAGCACAACTTGGACGGCATAGAGAAATGGTGAAAGCGGGAACCCCTGATGTAGGCCCCTAGAGTCTTTGAAGAAGGATGTCGCTCGATCATTGATAAGGGGAGCGATCCAAGGCTCACTTATATAGTATTTCACCTAGCAAATGAAAGAGGGGTGAAAACTGAAGCAATCCATAACCTGGAAAAGAAAGGAATTCCTAAATCTATCAAAAGAATTAACTAAATCAATTTTAATAACCATACATTTTTCTTGATTTCCGACACTAGAGTGGATGGCTTCCTGGAACAGAATAATGTTGTCCCAGATTTTCCTTCCCTTGATGAAGCCTCCTTGGTTTTCTAGGATGAGATTTGGGAGGATCCATTTTAGTCTATTTTCCATAATTTTACTGATGACTTTGTAACCTATATTGCCTAAAGATATTGGCCTAAAGTGATCAAAAGAAGAGGTTGCCTTTTCTTTCGGGAGGAGAGATAGAGAAGTAGAATTGGTGCTTCCCCCTAGATTGATGTAGCTTTGAGATTTCAACACCATTTTGTGGAGGTCTCTTTTTATAATATCCCAATAGACTTTGAGAAACTGGGTTGTGAAACCATTTGGTCCTAGTGCTTTATCATCTTCCATATTATCAAGATTTGTATTCATCTCCTCCATGGTGATAGGTTTGATTAACTACTGATTGTTGGCTCTATAGAATATTCTTGGGACTTGGGACAAAAGGTTCCTTGGATCTAAATAATGTTCTTTGATGTCTTTAGAAAAAATTGAGTTGAAATGTCGGACTGCCTCTTCCTTAATTTTTCCACAATCTGAAATGGGTTGGCCTTGAACTTGGATTTCAGTTACTGTTTTAAATTGATTCCTGGCTTCGGCCTATTTATGGAAGAAGGAGGTGTTCCTATCCTCGAATTGAAGCCAAAGACTTCTTTACTTTTTCCGCTAGTAATCATATTCTAGTATACAGGTCGAATGAAGAGCTTGGTGCAAAATTGTTTCTTTTTCTAAGAGTTCTTTGGTTATTATCATTTATTCCATATTGGATTGAAGGGTTTCAAGATTTTGTTGAGATTCCAAACGGGTTTGCATGGGGGATTTCTTCTCTTTTTCCCATATTTTGAGGTCTTTTTTAACCCTTCTTCGGAGTTTTTCTTCCCAAATGAAGAATGGGGAGATAGTGACCGGAGTGTGCCATTATTCTTGAATTATTTGGAAGAATCCATCATGTTGAATCCATAGAGGGATGAAGAAGAAAGGGATTGGACCTGCGATACCATATTTTTTGAATTCAAGAAGGACAGGATTGTGGTATGATCCACCAAAGGGGATGATTTTGGAGAGGGGTCTCAAGCCCAAGAGTAGGAAGGAGCTTTGAACCAAAAATCTGTCTAATTTGGTAGCAATGTGGCTAGGGACAACACACGTGTTGGTCCAAGTAAATTTTCCTTTGGATGGTTTGATGTCCGTCATATCCCAATCAAGAATTATCTCATCAACCCATTCTTGAATCATATTTATGGTCATAGACCCTCCCCTCTTCTCTGATAGATTTAGGACTACATTAAGACCTCCTTACATGATTATGTTTTCTAAATGCATTCTTCTTGCAGCTTCCCGAAGAATCTCCTAGCAAAGTTTTTTTTTTTTTTTTTTTAAAGACAAATGGAACATAAATATTAAAAATACAGACCTGAGTTCCAGTGGCTGTGGAGAAGTTGGGTGAGGATCCAATGTGTGCACTATTTGGAACATAAATATTAAAAATACAGACCTGAGTTCCAGTGGCTTTGTGGAGAAGTTGGGTGAGGATCCAATGTGTGCACTATTTGGAGGAAGCCATATCAAATTTGGAGGCATCCCACGGAGTGTTGATTCTTCCTGAGGAACCTCTGGAGATAACAACGACCCCTCCACCTTTTTTCCAAAATTTTAGAATTGATTGGAGTAATGCATTTTCCTCCATATTGGTCTCCTAGATTAGTAGAATATCTGGTTGAGATGTTCTAACTAGGCATTTCATTGCATATTCCTTAGATTTACTACCTAACCGCCTACAGTTCTAGGAGAGAACAATCATTAATTACATTTGGGGGTGGGGGGGTGCCTTTGTGAAGTTTCCCCTAATGTCTGGTATTTTGAGGATTCTTGAGGATTTTGTCTAGCATTGGTTGAAATCCTTGTATCTTATCCTTATAAGTGGCCCGCTCTCTTCTTTCTTTTTCGGTTTTTATTCCTTGGGAGGAATTCTTCTTGCCTGTCCTAGTAGTTTTGACTTCACCTTCTTCATCCTCGAACCCATCTGCTTAAGAGTCCGCCTTAGATTTCCCCTAGTACTCTTCTTCTCCTGCAACTGGAAGATGGGTTTCAGGAGAAGGATTTTCCTATCCCATAAGCTCTGGTTGGATTTCATCTTGGGCTTCTTGGACATCTTCCTCTACATTATTCTCTAAATTGGTGTATCTGTTTCCATTAGTTCTTGGAAGTTCTTGCATGGATTTATCTTTGGGAGAGGGGGATTCTTTAGGGTTGGATATCAGATTTGTATTTCCTCCATTCCTTGGATTTGGGGTTGCCTTATTTTCCTTTTCTTTCTTGGCTCATTTCAATCCTTGTTTTTTTTCTTTTTCTGGTTGGTTTTCCTAGTTTTGGGGACAATGCCTATGGAAATTCCCATATTTGTGGAATCCCTAGCACTTGAATGGGAGTTTCTCGTATTCCAATTTTTGAAAGTAATACCATGACCCCACCATTAACTTTATGGCCTCTCAAAGGCATGCTTCTAAGTCTACTTCTACGTAGATCCTCGCATAGGCAAATTGATCTTTAGGGTCTGTTTTGTCTATGTATTTACCTAGGGCATTCCCTATAGATTTTAAGGAGTCAGTGTTCCAGCAGTGGATGGGAAGATTTCGAAGCCAAACCCAGTCTGGAACATCATTGGGGATGAATGCTGAGGGATTGGAATCTGTCATCCACTAGTCCAAATAGAGACCCTATGACCCCATAAAATAGGGATTGTTTCTGAAGACGAGGTCACAATATTCTTTTAGGGAAAAGTTGAAAAAGAAGAACCCTATCCCAACCAAGTAGGAGGCAATAGATTGTGAGATTAGAGGTATCCATTTTCTCTGGACCCAATTTTTTGTGGATTTTGGAGAAGGCCATAAGCCTGTGAACTGCCCAATCAAGGCTATGTCTGCTAGTGAGAGAGAAATTCAAATGTTTTTCTCTTGCAGGAGAGATACCTCAGGAATTTATTCTAGTTTCTTTACAAACATAGTAGCAGGCGGTGGGTTGACCTAGAAAATCCTCACTATGGGAGCTCTTGGGTAGGTTCTTAAGGCTATGTTAATAAATATGAATAATTCAAATGATTTGGCTACTATGTCAATTTTATATTTAATGTTACTAAAATTAGAAGAAATAATTTTGAGGTCCTACCTTAAACCACCTTTGAAACTTGTCTTCCTGGATCATTGTTCTACATTATTACATTGGGCCACTTTTCTCACACTTTATTTATGACTTTGCGTCACAAATACATCATGCTTCCAACGAATTATTGAACCTCGTTTTCATCATTAGAATCTTCTTTCTCTTTCGATGAACATAAATTCATCGTTAGTCTCACTCCACTTCTGAAAAAATAGTTAGTTGGACATCCAGAAAAATATTTGTCGGTTTCTCATCAATCTTCAGAAAACAACTTAAACCCATTTTTGTCATCACAGAAAGGTCAAAACTGTGACCACTCAAGTTCTTTCATTGTTTTGATAAACTCTTTGTCACAAGAGAAAAAAATCTTCATCTAAATGTTCGTCGAAAGAGCGATGAATAAACCATGAACATCCGTCGAAAGAGAAACGACCATTTTTTGAACTATCCATCGAACTATTATTCGAACGAGAAATGAATAAACTATCAACATTCATCGAAAGAGAAATGACCCTTCGTCGAAATATTTTTCAAAAGGGAAACAACTAAACCATGGATATTCGACGAAAAGAGCAAGGACCATTTGTCAAATGAGAAACGACTAAACCATGAACATTCGTTGAAAGAGAAATGACTCGTCATTGAAGTATTTGTCAAAATAACAATGACTAAACATGAACATTCATCGAAAGACAAACAACTAAATCATGAACATTCATCAATAGAAAAGAGTCCTTTCATTGAAATATTCATATAAAGAGAAACAACCCTTCCTTGAAGTAAAATCGAATCGTCGTTGAAAGAGTAATGACCATGTCGTCAGAATTCTGACAGAGACTGTATAAATTATATATATATGTGTGTGTGTGTGTGTGTGTGTGGAAAATATAGGGCATCACATGGTAGAGGAAATATATTTGGGAGTGGTGTATCATTCTTATCACATCTCTCTCCATTAAATCCCTATTATGAAAATAATACCCCAGGCATGTCTGAAACTTAGATTAGTGAACCAGAATCAAACTTGCACCAACACTACTACATCAGAGGAAGCCTTCTCTCCTAATCTCATGCCAGACAGCCAGACCTTGATTCAACACCAGAAAAAATGGAAGATGTGTCAGGAAGGACAATTTATCCCTATTAGTGTTTATTTATTTTATGTTTTTTCATACTATTATGATGCATCTATTATAGGACTTATCCTATAAATCAATATGGAAATTTGTACAAGATACTGGAAAAATTGAAATCGGAGTATATCTCAACATGATAAAATCCTATTTTTGCTACTAAGCAAGGGATATTTTTTGAATTTTTTATGGACCTCTGTCAATATCATTCATGGAAGTATTTTAATATATTTTTTACTAGATCCTTTGGAAAAAATTAAAATAAAATGGCATTAGTAATTTTTGAGTTTTATGTAGGTAGTGTTGTTCCTGAGATGATTCCTAGCTAGGGAATTATGTCAAGGAATCCATAATGATTTACAATTCTTTCCGATTAGTTCATACAAATAAATAACAATCAAGATCCATTTTATTACTAGTTTTTGGGCTTAAAAGTTCCATTATAATTGGTGCACTGGTTGAGACCCCACAAAAAAACAAGAATTCAAAACCATTAAAACTTGTTTAAGATATTACCTAACCCAGGAGGAAATTCAATGAGATCTCCAAGTTCATACCATTTCAATTTTGAGTCCCCATTGAAATATGAAAGTATTGTACTCAAAGGGACTTTCTCAGCATGCCCCTATCAACAACCCTAGCTTCGCTAGTGGTGGAAACAAAGAAATCACCCCTAGTGCTGATACAATTAGTAAGTGTATATTTAACACTGTAATGGAAAAGTGGAAAAAAATAAATAAACTTTTCCTTGCATTAAAACATATATATTCACACAAGAGTCTCCATGATTTAATTTCCTTGTGATCAAATCAAATATTATTCACTTGATAGTAACATGATAAAATAAAAAAATAACATTCTAATTTATTGATAACGTAAATGATCTAAACCTAATTTATTTGAGTGCTTCATAAATGAACTCCTTCGATAGATTAAAGACCTACAAACAAATTAGCACAAGTTAAATGATAAGAATATGGTCATCCATTATTGTATATATACTTTGATGAAAAATAAATTTCTAGTTACCTATATCTTTATAACACAAGTACATCAGGTAGTGAGTGTATTATTTCCTTCTGCTACATGGTGTTGAGGTATGTTGATTTATCCTCCTATACATTCACCTCACTTCTCCCCACTGACTCTTTTCTTTGAGGAAAGAAACTTGGCATTGTTTACATCCATACCATGTTTTATAGCTTCTTCTACATCTCCATACCCATGCATAATTTGAGTGACATAGGTTATTCATAAAAGGTCAATGCTTAGTTTGCAATAAAAGGGCATTAATAATTTATGAGCTTTATGTAGGTAGTGTTGTTCTTGAGATGATCCCTGGATAGGGAATTATGTCAAGGCATCCATAATGATGTAAATCCTAACCTTGTATAATATCTACTGCAAATAGATATTCAAAAAAGAACAAAAAAGATACAATGGCAAATACAAACATTACACAGAGATTTTTCCCCTGGAAACCCAAACTGGGAAAACCAACATATTCTATATTCATTCATAGTGTTACATTGTTTACAATACAATATATATATAGGAGCCAGCGACATCCAAAACCCTAACCCAATGACCTAGATTAGTCCAAAACCCTAATTTCTTAACCGGAAATAGAAAACTATCGGCAAAAACCATGTGCCAAAAAACCACCTAAATACATGACATGTTTCTCGAGGTCGGTGTCACGTTTCCCAAGGAAGACTCATGAAAAGAATATAAAAAATACCCAACATTCTCCCACTTATTGTTTTCTTTGCATACAGGGGGTTACAGGGTTACATAGTCAAAAATCCAGGGCAACAATGCCCATGGATCCTCTTCACCAAAACAACTTCTCAGTGCTCACAGATTTTGTTAATGAGTCTACAACATTCTTCAAAGTTTCCACCTTCATCAGTGATACTTTATTTTCTTCAATCATGTCTCTCACAAAGTGATATTGAACATCAATGTACTTTGTCTTTGAATGGTAAGCAGGGTTCTTCTCCAGAAAAATTGCACTCTGACTATCACACTCTATCCTTACAGCTTGTTGTACCAACCCAATACCTGACCACAATCTTTGTAACCATATTGCTTCCTTACTTGCATGAGTGGCTGCCATGTATTCAGATTCTATAGTTGAAAGTGCCACTACAACCTATCTTTTTCTCATCCAACTTATTGCTCCTCCAAACAGGTTAAACACATACCTGCTTGTAGATCTCCTACGATCCAAATATCCAACCCAGTCTGCATCCAAAAATCCATCTATATCGACCACTCTATTCAATCCCGGTCTTCCTTCGTAGAACAATCCATAGCTAGCAGTGCCACACAAATACCTGAAAACCCTTTTTACTGTTGTCCAATGCTCCTTCCCTAGTTTTGATATATACCTACTCAAAACTCCCACTGCATGTGCAATGTCCAGTCTAGTACAGAACATTTCATACATCAAACTGCCAACTGCACTCGCATATGGAACATGAGACATGTCCTCCTCTTCTTCATGTGTCTTGGGACACTAATTTGCAAATAAATTTACACCAACATGAATAGGAACCTTGACCGGTTTACATTCCTGCATATTAAACCTCTGCAATATTGTCTTTACATATTTTCTCTGATTTAACTAGAGTTTACTCTTTTTTCGATCTCTTTTAATTTCCATGCCCAAAATGAAATTTGAAGCACCAAGATCCTTCATGTTGAAGTTAGAGGACAACTGAGCTTTCACATCTTGGATAATCTCCTTGTTGTTTCCTATCAGCAACATGTCATCCACATACAAGACCAAATAAATAAAATGATCACCAATTAATTTAGAATACACACAATGATCCTCTTTTCTTCTTGTGAAGCCAATTCCTAGCATATAAGTATCAAATTTTTGATACCACATCCTTGGTGATTGTTTTAAACCATACAGGGACATTTTCATCTTGCATACCAACTCCTTCTTTCCTTTCACAACATAACCTTCTGGTTGCTTCATAGAGATTTCTTCTTCCAGATCCCCATGTAGGAATGTTGTCTTCAAATCCATTTGTTCTACTTAAAAATCAAATGCAAAAACAACAGATAAAATAAATCTTATAGAGGTTAACTTGGCAATAGGAGAAAAAATCTCACCAAAATCAATTCCCTCAACCTGGGAATAACCCTTTGCTACTAACCGAGCTTTGTATTTCTCCACTTTTCTTGCATTCAACCTCTTTTTAAATACCCATTTGTTGCCAATGGAATTTCTTCCAATTGGAAACTCCACTAGATCCCAAGCCTCATTCTTATCCAAAGATGCCATTTCTTCTTCCATGGCCCTTTTCCAGAGATTTCCATCCTCTGAATCCACTACCTCCCTGACAGTTCTAGGATCATTATCAATAATAGACAAAGACAAATTTGAATGAAAATCAGATGGACTATACCTTTATGGTAGCCTTCTTTCTCGATCCGATCTCCTGAATACTGGAGTATGAGGATTTTATTCTTTTGATTCATGTTCTTCTGTCGAGTCTGGTTCATCATCCTTTAAATAAAACTCTATCTTCTATGTTTCTTCCTTACTTGGTAGGACTTCTTGTTTAACAACATCCTTAATTTCTCTAAATACCACATCTCGACTATACACTACCTTCTTAGTTTCTGGGTTACAAAGATTATAACCTTTGAGATCATCTTTATATCCAATAAAGATACATTTTTCAGACTTCTTATCCATCTTACTCTTGTTTTCCTTTGGAACATGAACATATGCATCGCAACCAAATACCTTAAGATGTGTGAGAGAAGGTTCCTTACCAGTCCATACCTCTTCTAGAGTCTTGTCACCCAACACTGATGAGGGTGATCTGTTGACCAGATAACATGCAATACCCATTGCCTCTACCCATAATTCTTTCCTTAACCCGACACCACTGAGCATGCACCTTGATTTTTCCATTAGTGTCCTGTTCATCCTTTCTGCAACTCCATTATGTTGAGGGGTATATGGAGTAGTATCTTTCCTTTCTATACTGCACTTCTTACAGAATTCTTCAAATTCATTCCCACAGAACTCTCTGCCATTATCTATCCTCAACACCTTAATTCTTTTCTCTGTTCGATTCTCAACAAGAGCCTTAAACTCTTTAAAACTGTCAAAGACTTCAGATTTCTTCCCGAGGAAATATATCCAAGTTTTCCTCAAGAAGTCATCTATAAATGAGACATAGTACACAGATTTTCCCAATGATAGGACCGACATAAGTCCAAAAACATCACTGTGAACTAGTTGTAAAATTCCTTCCGCACTCGTTGCACCAGAGGGGAATCTTACCCGATTCTGCTTCCCATATAGACAATCTTCATAGAAATCAAAATCCAGAGAGTAGTTAGACATACCTTCAACCATACATTTACTGTGTAGTAGTCGAAGACCCTTCTCTTTGATATGCCCCAGTCTTTGATGCCACAACATAACCTTTTCTCCAGAGACTGTAGGAGTTATTTCTTCTTCAACTCCAATATCAGGAACAATGGAGATATTACACCCATCACTAATAGTGCTTCCTAGAATCTTATACAGAGTTCCAAACTCAACTCCCTTAATCAACACCATTGCTCCTCGAACCATCCTGCAAGTTCCCTTTTCAAAAATTGTTTTTACCCCTGCATCTTTCATTTTTCTTACAAAAATCAAATTTATGGCCATACCTGGGATGTGCGGAACACCAGTCAGTGTTCTAATCCTTCCATATATGAGCCTCAAATTGACCCTTCCTCTTCCTATGATTCTAGTTGTCGAATCATTACTTAAGAAAACATTACCTCCATCATACTTTTCATATTCGCAGAACCACTCCCTGTGGGCAGTCATATGAAAGGATGCACTAAAGTAAATCAACCATCCCTCATGATCAGCATGTGTGTTTGAAGAGTCCAACTACACATCCCCTCCTTCTTCCTTGGATGTCTTTTCTTCTGTAGAAGAATATTCTTCAGATCCCTTCTTTTTCTCAACTTTGGATCTACACTGCTTCTTGTAGTGCCCTTCTTTTCCACACCTCCAACATACCCTTACAAACTTTCCGGGAGATTTAGATCTACCCTTAGACTTAGATCTCCCACTTGAGAAATTATATCTATTTCTTTCTTGGGAACGTTCTCTTGCAAATAATGCATCTGTGCTATGTCCTTCCATATTCTTCTATCTCATCTCCTATGACAACGAGGATGAGACCACTTCTTAAAACTTCAAAGAAGTTGTATTAGTACCTATGGCCACAACCAAACTATCCCACGATTCTGGTAAAGAACACAACAAACTGATACATTTATCTTCATCTGAAATTTTAATCTCAATAGATACTAATTGACTTACCACAGTATTGAAGGCATTCAAATGCTCTACCACCGAGTCTCCATCTCTCATCCTCAAGTTATAAAGCTTCTTTCTCAGGAATAGTTTATTTACTAGGGACTTAGACTCATACAACTTCCCCAACTTTTCCCATAAATCCTTGGTTGTAGGTTCCTCTGACACATTCAGCAATACTGAATCGGAGAGAGACAGTTGGATTGTGCTCTTTGCCTTCCGATCCATCTTTTTCCAACCATATGTAGAAGTTCCTATAGGTGCAGTACTTGGATCTACCACGATCCACTGATCTCTGTCCACCAAAATATCTTCCATATTGAGCTTCCAGAGCTCAAAGATTTTCCCATTAAACTTCTCGATCTCCATCTTCGAATTGTTTTCCATTTATTTTCACCTGAAAAACAATGTCGCAGATCTCCCACTGTAACAAGGCTTATCACAGTCTCGAGCCAAACCCTTGACCACAAAGGCATCCCCCTGAAGCCAATAAATCTCTGATACCAAATGTAAATACTAACCTAGTACAATATCTACTGCAAACAGATATTCAGAAAAGAACAGAAAAGATAAAATGGAAAATACAAACATTACACAGAGATTTTTCCCCTGGAAACCCAAACCAGGAAAATCAACATATTCTATATTCATTCATAGTGTTACATTGTTTACAATACAATATACATATAAGAGCCAGCGACATCCAAAACCCTAACCCAATGACCTTGATTATTCCAAAACCCTAATTCCTTAACCAGAAATAGAAAACCATCAGAAAAAACCATGTGACGAAAAACCACCTAAATACATGACATGTTTCCCAAGGTAGGTGTCATGTTTCCCGAGGAAAAAAGAATATAACACATACCCAACAGATGATTTACAATTATTTTCAGTTAGTGTGTACAACTAAGAAAATAATCAAACTTAGTACAAGACAATTTAAAATTGGAACTCACTTTTTTCCTTCCATCTGATTTATCAATATTTTTGTCAATGTTCATTCAACCAATCGCTAACTCTAGAAATCACTCTACAACTCCAAGTCCTCAAAATACCCCCTTCTTCACACTAAACATTTGAAAACATCAATGTTAAGGGAGAACACAAAATGTCACATCAGATTACAATCAATAATCTCTAAAAACAATATCATTAAATGGATAATAGGAATACCTTAATGAGCTCCTCTTGGTTTTCGACAATAATTTATTTTCTACTAAATAGGGCCAACCACATGAAAGTGGAAGCTTATTCTCCTCCCCCCCCTCCC
>SNQJ01S0085187.1:0-28799 GCA_010110895.2 Picea sitchensis | reverse complement strand
ATGGGAAATGGAGGATGCCATGAAACGGGCATATCCGATCTTATTTACATCTGTACATGCACATCATGTCGATAGATAGAACATCGAGGATGATGTTCCTTTAAGGGGGAGGGAATTTTTACACACTATTTCCCCCAGTTTGTAAAAATAATTATACTGGCCAAGAACTGTGGCGAATTCATAAATGTGAATGTATGATGTGAATGGACCTTATGAAAAAGGTCGATGAATGTAAATAATATTATGAATATATATTGCAGGACTGTTGAGAGGGTATATGCTGAAAAAGAGACCATGATGGATGGATAAAGGTGGTGGAAGGAACCTTGAATGGTGGCGTTAACTTCCACCGAAAACCAATACCGTATTTGGTCTTCACTGGCCCAGAGAACCAAGAGTAGCTCATTGGCCCGAAATTAATTACTCCCAGGATGGTAGGTGGATGGATCCTCATGCGTAATGAGGGGATAGGGGTAAACCGCCCATACGTGGACTGTCCTAACACCTAACCACCACGAGGGGGATCACGCCACATGCAACCTCGCAAGGGGAAAATAAGTGAGGAAGGGGCGAAAGGGGGACGCGACTGAAAAAAAGAGAACTCTAGACATATGTAGAGGGGGTGATAGCAGAGAAGGGGGAGAGTAACCCTCATTCTTGGTCACTGGAAAACTAAGACATAGTCTCGCATCATCATGGTCTTAGCTTGGGGATGGCTAGTGGAAAATCCGTTGGGAGTTGCTGAGCCTGCGGTTGGGTGGAAACGAGCACCCCTCTCAGCAGTTGCACTCATTTCTGGTGTTATTTCTAATAAGTCTTTTACATCTTGCACCTTGAAATTCATATGTTGACATATATGCTCATAGTTTGTGCAGTTTTATAGACAATCTGAGTATAATACTGCCTGTGTAGTGTTTTGATTCTGAAATGGTGGTTGCATGCTTATAATGGAAGGGCCCTGTATGTCTTATGTCTATAAATAGATTTATATGTATATATGCACATTGAATCAATTCAGAATTCAAGCCGTTTCTTGGGAAACCTATACCCTTATCCATCTCAGGTGATACCCTGGATGAATCTCCTTATTAAGACACCTTTTCTTTTAAGAAGCTTAGAAGAGGTAGCACTTTGTGTGCAAAGACTCTGCAGAGACGCAGAAGTCGCAGAATCCCTTGAGGATTCAAAGAACAAGTATGGATCAATGGATGAAATGCTATCAGGATATTTGTGGTCATTCACGACCGTTAGATTGAAGGAATAAACGAGAGTGTTAAATGCCCTAACTCTTTTTCCTTTATCTTCGCGAGTAGCGAAGAAACCGGGACCGTAGATTCCCAAGGTCCGTGAAAGAATCTGGACCGTGAATTCGTGTCCAGGCATCCTAGGAACGACACAATGGAGAGACAGGTCTGAGCCATTAGATCTTGGTCTAAATAGCCGACAACCGTTGGATCTGTCAAGAATTACATGAGGTTTAAACCTCATGCAAAGAGCAGCAGAGCGAGAGTTCTGAGAAGGAGATTGTATCGGGATATCGGCATTCGGGAGCTCGGGGATCCAAAGGATGAGAGCCTGAGTACTCGACCTCAGAAATTGTGACAAGGAGAAATAGATCTGAGTCGCCTGTTTGCAGGAGGACACGTGTCGTGAGATCCTCCCTATTGGGGATTCGAACATCGGGAGTCAGAAGAGGAAGTCTCTTGACCTTGCAAATGGTGAAGTCGTGAGAGGATCCTAGACCATAGATCCCAGGGACCCATCGGAGCCCTATAATTCGTCGATCTAATCCTTTACTTAGGCAGGAGAGTGAACTTGAATACGTAACAAATGTCCAGAATACATCAGGACCATCCATGTTGGAGGACAGGTGGCAGAGATCTGTCCATTTCGCTTATCGGGGATTCGTAAGTTTGAAGGTGGAAGACTCGACTCTTGGAGTCACAAAGTCCTGAGTCATGAGATCGCGATGTGATCTGGGCCATTAATCAAAAGAGGACAGGTGACGAAGATCTGGCCATTTTTCATATCGGGGATTCGGAAGTTTGGAGGTGGAAGACCTGACTCTTAGAGTCACGAAGTCCCGAGTCGCGAGATCGTGATGTGATCTAGGTCGTTAATCAAAAGAGGACAGGTGGTGGAGATCTATGCATTTCGCATATCAGGGATTCACAAGTTTGGAGGTGGAAGACCTGACTCTTAGAGTCACGAAGTCCCGAGTCCCGAGATTACAATATGATCCAGGCTGTTGATAAAAGAGGAAGGACAACCGTGGGATCTGGCATCTCGATACATCGTGTATAGAGGGTTTGTGAGTTCGGATGTTGAAAGGGATCATTTACGACTTCCCGAGTAGCGAAGTGTCGAGACAGGAGCATGAGAGAACACGTGGCAGAATTTCCTGGTGAGGCCCACGTGATTGAGGGGTGGACACGAGTCGCTTGGAGAAGGGAGAGTTCTGAAATCCTGTGGACCGCTGGATCCACACTATCAAAGGCCATTGATCTCCTTCACGGATACCCATACCGTAATTCAGAGATTTGCATGGCATGGGTTTTTGGGATCATTGCATCTCGAACCCCTGGGCACCGAAATCCCGAAAGGATCCAAACCGTCAGATCAGGGGAGGCTTATATCCGTTGATCTCCTTTGGAGGTAAACTTGGGAGACTTCGTGGATTTCGTGGATTTGAATGGGAAAGGAAGAGGTCATGCATTGCGATATCCCAAATTACGAAGAGCCAGTAAGGTCCTTTCCAATTTAAGTGCGGGGTCACCAAATGTGGTCATGAGGACAAGACCCAAACAAGAATCTTGTACTCGCTAGCCCTTTCAGGGTTCGATGCTTTGTTGTGTTGGGGTTTGCAGAGTCGAAAGACTCGACACTCTGGTAGTGTTGAGCCACAAAGAGAGAAAGGAAACCATGTTTGTTTGGCCTGTGTTCTTAATCCACGACCATAGGGAGGTGAATAGGGAATAACTAGCTTGCGCTAGGCCCCCATAGGACTTCGGGGATTCTGTCCCTTGAGGAAAAGCAAATTTTTTTTATTATGCCGTAGTGGGTGTGTGACAGTTGAACACGCTAAAAGACTCAGAAATAGGTTTCTTGAGCGAAGGATTGTCAGGAGGGCATAAAAAATTATCCATCTGAAGGAGAAAGGAAAAAAGACTGAGTTCCTTAGAGTTCGAAGCTACGAGAGAGCTCAGAAGGGATAGCACCTTCGTGTGTGCAAAGACTCTGCAAGGAGTGCAGGAGTCGTGGAAACCTCTTAAGGTTTCAGAGAAACTCAAGCTCAAGAAGGTGAGTGATTTTACGCACGGAGTCATAGCCACAGGCGTCACAGAACGGAGCAAAGGCCAAGGCCTTTAGCAATTGGAAATTCTTCCGAGTCAGGGAGAAAGCGCGTAAGCTTGGGAGGGGCACAGTTGTCATTGAATCAACTGAAGAGATCTGGACCATTGGTTTTTCCATGTCCAAGGAGTATCAAGAGAGTGCATAGAGCAGGAGAGATCGTGAGCCATCAGATCTTTCTCAAGATTGTTGACAGCTGTTGAATCGAAAATAAGTTGCACATGGGTTAATCCTTAAGCGTAGAACAGAGGAGAGAAGTCTTGAAATAGTTGGGCTATCGAGATTTCAGATTTCGGGATTTCATAAGTCTTGATGATGAGAGATCGGGAATATCCATGGTGAAAGTCCCGAAATATATCTGAGCTATCCATTGGAAGGAGGACACATGTCATGAGATCACCCACATCAGGGATTTGGAAACCGAGACTCACAAAGGTGAGCATTACGACTTCGCACATGGCGAAGTCCCGAAACGATTTACACCATCCATCCGTGGAGGACATGTGGTGGAGATCGAGAGTCCATCTGTATTTCGAATATTGGGGATTTGAGTTGACAGAGGAGATTGTGTCACTGGAGGTCGCAAGTCGCAAAATCATGAAATGACGAGGACCGTCTATTTGAGGGAGGACACGTGGCAGCAATCTAGGATTTCGGGGAAAATCCTGAAAGGAAGAGTCCATCGGGATTTTGAAAATCAGGAATTCAGGAGTCCCATTGACAAGAGGTCAAGCTATCGCATTGATAGATCTTGAAAGGATCTGAGCCATTGGATCAAGAGGTGCTTAGAGATGTTGATCTACTCAGAAGAGGGGAAACTAGGATTCGGGATTTCATCATTTCGGAATTCGAAACTTTGGGAGTTCCGAGGAAAATAGGTCCGAGCATTTCGATGTTTGAAAGAATGAAATTGCGAAAGGGTGAAGAACTAGAGAAAAAGGGCATATCGACATTTGGGCATCGGATTTTTGGGATTTGGCATTTCGGGAGTCCAAAGGATAGGAGGTTAGGCTCTCGTATTGGTAAACCCTGATATAGGACTGTGGTCACGGGGATGGTGGTCACATATACCAAGGCATAGCCCAGGGGGCTAATTTCTAATTGAATCCTTTTCGGCATTTCAACATTTCGGAGATCAGGAAGTCGAGAAGACAGAGGTTCTCGACATCAGAACTCTCTGAGTCCCGAAATCCAAAATTCATGGTTGTGCGCAGAAGAATGTGAGGAGAACAGAAGGACCTGTGGATCAAATAATTGGAGATTCCAGGAGGGAATCAAAAGACCTTGTTCGGCTCGGGGAAGTGAATGAACGATCCTCTGAGAAGACTTTGGCCTAAGGTTCAGAAGGGGTTTGTGTCAATTTCAAGTATCAGAGAGGGATTTCATTTGTATATTTTAGGTGAAGCGAGGCCAAGGAAGACAGAGCGCTGGATACTCTGTGACGATTGTTTGCAGGTAGGCAATAATCAAGAAGGCAGTCAGAGGAAGACTGAGGAGAGGCTAGAGACACTGAGAGTTATAGAGTGATAGCAGCAGGTTTTTCCAGGAGGGCAGATAGACAACAAAATGGCTATTGAAGGCCATAGATATGCTGGAAGGAAAGACCCAGAGCTGATGAGCAAAGTAGAAAGAGATGAGGATCTCGCTGATATAAGGGCGGAGATAGAAAAGATTCCATTGCGGATGCAGCTGAATGGAAAGTCGCGATGGGTATATGAATGGCCCATGAGGAAGCCGAAGGTAAAATGGCCAGTCAAAGAGTTGATGGCTAGAAGACAGCATAGGCTGTTAAGAGGATGGTTGAGGCATGATGAAAACCTCAATGGACCTGAGGAAGTGGTTCAGGTATGTGAACCAAAGACTGGGAGAAACCTCGGTAGTGACGATGAATTGGAATCAACTGAATATCTCAATCACTGCAAGGAGGGAAACCCAAAAATTCCCAACTCCCAGGAGGGAAAGGAGTTGAGGTCGTTGCGGGATCTCACAGACTGTCATGAGGACAGCCAGAGAATTTCACATTGCCAGGAGGGCAATGAGATGAGGTCATTGTGGGATCTCATGGACTGCCAGGAGGACAACAGGAAAATCCCAATTTGCCAGGTGGGCATGGGAACAAAAATGAGGCTATTTGAGAGTCTCATCGACTCAGAGGTGAGTTCTAGTTAGCCCGAGGAGATGACAGAGTAGATGAGCTCAGAGGTGGATTTGGATCAACCAGAGCAGCTGACAGAGAAGGAAGATCAGATAAATATTCTAATGATTGGGGGAATTGAGATATTCCTACCACTTAGCCCAGAGGAGGAAGAGATTTGTGTTGTAGATGAAGCAACAACAGTAGGAGAAATACAACCAACTATGACTGCCAGGGAAGAAGAATTGGAGCAAACATTAGAAGATGCCCAAGAAGGGGAAGAAGATGAGCATTCTCAGGAGTGGCTCAATATTTTCAGCTAGGAAGCTGAAAAGACTGCAACATTGGAGCTTGCACAAGATGAAGAAGAAGAGGCAGAAAGCTTGAGCTTTGTTGATCTGTGTGAACATATTGAATCCCTAGAGAGAAGGGTGATAGTGCAGGGCATGCACATCCAACAAGTGAGGTTGGAAGCATATGAAGGAGATGGCATGGGAGATCATGATGATCTGCCCATCTGCAGAAAGAAAATGCAGTTGAGGAGACTGCATGAACAGGGCCAGCCACTGGAGCAGCTAGATGAAGTGATCAAGGAGATCGGGGAGCTGATGTTAGGGTCATCAGAGACTACCAACAAGGAGAAGATGGGCAGAAAGGCAACAACGGCGCAACAGCAGAAGCAGCACCAGTAGCAAAGAGATGGGGCAAGGAGGATCCAAAATATTTTTTGGGATCGAGGAGGATTTCAATAGCTGAGATGGAAAGCTCATGAGCAGGAGATCATGAATTTTCCAATTGAGGAGTATGATGCAGGAGCATCTCTCCACGTCACCCATCCCACGTCAGTGCACACATTCAATGGGAAGAGGCGCAACATCATTTCAAAATTTGAAATTTGAATGTAATTAATGTTGTAGGCTGTTGAGCCATGGAGTCGTGCCTTTGCGTAGGCATTAGAGTAGGGAGACTTGAATGTTTGTAAGGATGAGATCTAGATCTGATTCTGGACTAGACAACCCATTCAATGTAATTGAATAGGGTAGGTAGATTGGAGGGAAGAGCTCAAAGAGCCCATCATGTAAAAGATAGGGAGATCTTCTTTGTATTATCGGAGAGATCGGAATAGACAAAGAGAAGAGACTAGAGTATGCAGAGAGACATGAGAAGAACGAGACTTTGTTACAGTTCACGCTCATAGCACCTTTGTAAAGAGGCATTTTATTAATATAAACAGAAGCAGTTTTTCCTGCAAATATATTATGTTTTGAATGAATGTCTATGTGTGTTCAATGTATGTTGTAGATGTATGTTAGGTATGCATTTGCAGGAGTTGTTTGATTTCAGGGTTAGAGGTCTTTGAGGCTTCACACCAGGAGTGTGTGACAGAACGCTGCGGGTTTTGATAGCCATGCACAGAGAGTGCATTTCTGAATTCTGTGGATTCAGACAAAGGCATGCCAGGAGGGCAGAATAGATGAAATCATTGGCTCAAAGGTAGACCTCAAGGTTACTGAACACCTTGGAGGAAGGGTTGTGTATGAGAGACACTGTTGCAGACATAAACTCTGTTGTGAGTTCTGTAGAGCTCTGCCAAGTGGACATTGAGCGTATGCATAGTGAAACATTGAAGAAGAAATTTGTTGTGAGTTAAACAGAAGTTAGAATCATTGAAGATTCTAGACACTCTGCCAGGAGGGAATTGAGTAAGTGCTAGAGAGCACAGAGAGAACTCTTTGAGTTCTGAAATTGAAGAAGAGTCCATAGAGGGATCTTCGCAGGGCTGTTGAACACCCTCAAAGACTCAGTAATAGGTTTCTTGAGCGAAGGATTGTTAGGAGGGAATCATAAATTCTCCATCTAAAGGAGAAAGGAAAAAAGACTGAGTTCCTTAGAGGTCAAAGCTATGGGAAATCTCAGAAGGGATAGTACCTTCATGTGCGCAGAGACTCTGTAAGGAGTGCATGAGTCATGGAAACCTCTTAAGGTTTCAGAAAAAGTCAAGCTCAAGAGAGAGAGTGATTTTATGCAACGAATTCATAGCTGCAGGGGTCACAGAATGGAGCAAAGGCTAAGGCCTTTAGAACTTGGAAATTCTTCTGAGTGAGGGAGAAAGCACGTAAGCTCGGGAGGGACATAATTCTCATCGGATCAGTCGAAGAGATTTGGACCATTGGTTTTTTCATGTCCAGGGAGCAGCAGGAGAGTGCATAGAGCAGGAGAGATCGTGAGTCGTCAGATCTTGCTCAGGATCATCGACAGCCGTTGAATTAGCAGGAAGTTGAGCATGGGTTAATCCATAAGCATAGAGAAAAGGAGAGAATTCCCAAAACAGTTGGGCTATTGGGATTTTGGACTTCGGGAATTCAGAAGTCCTAATGACAAGATATCGGGAATCTCCATGGTGAAAGTCCCGAAATAGATCTGAGTCATCCATTGGAAGGAGGACACATGTTGCGAGATCACCCACATTGGGGATTCGGACACTGGGACTCACATAGGTGAGCATTACGACTTTGGACATGGTGAAGTCCCGAAATGACCTGGACTGTCCATCTGTGGAGGACACATGACCGAGATCAAGAGTCCATCGGTATTTCAGATATCGGGGATTTGAGTTGACAGAGAAGATTGTGTCACTGGAGGTCGAAAGTCGCGAAATCATGAAACGACGAGGACTGTCCATCTGAGGGAGGACACGTGGCAGCAGTCTAGGATTTCGGGGAAAGTCCCAAAGTGAAGAGTCCATCGGGATTTTGAAAATCGGGAATTCGGGAGTCTCGTTGAAAAGAGGTTGGTCTCTCGCATTGATAGATCCCGAAAGGATCTGAGACATTGGATCAAGAGGGGCTTAGAGCCGTTGATCTGCTCAGAAGAGGGGAACCCAGTATTCGAGATTTTGACATTTCAGAATTCGGAACATCGAGAGTTCTGAGGACAAGAGGTCTGAGCATTTCAACATTTGAAAGACTGAAATCGCAAAAGGGTGAAGAACCAGAGAAAAACGGCATATTGGCATCTCGGCATCGGATTTTTGGGAGTCGACATTTCGGGAGTCTAGAGGACAGGAGGTCGGGCTCTTGTATTGGTAAACCTCGATATAGTACTGCGGTCATGGGGATAGTGGTCACATAGACCAAGGCATAGCCCAGGGGACTATTTGTTGATTGAAGCCTTTTCGGCATTTCAACATTTTGGAGATCGGGAAATCGAGAAGACAGAGGTTCTCGACATCAAAACTCTGTGAGTCCTGAAGCCCAAAATTCATGGTCATTTGCATAATACTGTGAGGAGAATGGAAGGACCTGTGGATCGAATAATTGGAGATTCCAGCAGAGAATCAAAAGAGTTGCTTCATCTCAGGGAAGTGAATGAATGATCCTATGAGCGGACTTCATCTCGAGGTTCAGAAGGGGTCTGCGTCAATTTCAAGTATCAAAGTGGGATTTCATCTATATATTTAAGGTGAAGTGAGGCCAAGGAAGACAGAGTGCTGGAGACTCTGTGATGATTGTTTGCAGGTAGGCAATAATCAAGAAGACAGTCAGAGGAAGACTGAGGAGAGGCTGGAGACACTCAGGGTTACAGAGTGACAGCAACATGGTTTGCCAGGAGGGAAGATAGACATCAAGATGGCTATTGAAGGCCGTAGATATGCTGGAAGGAAATACCTAAAGATGATGAGAAAAGTAGAAATAGATGAAGAGCTTGTTGATATAAGGGTGGAGATAGAAAAGATTGCATTGTGGATGCAGCAGAACGCCAAGTCACGATGGGTATATGAATGGCCCATGAGGAAGCCAAAGGTAAAATGGCCATTCAAGGAGTTGATGGCTAGAAGACAGTGTAGGCTATTAAGAGGATGGTTGAGGCATGCTAAAAACCTCGACGGACCTGAGGAAGTGGTTCAAGTATGTGAACCAGAGACAGGGAGAAACCTCCGTAGTGAGGATGAATTGGGATCAATTGAAGATCTCAAGGACTACCAGGAGGGCAACCTAGAAATTCCCAATTACCAAGAGGGCAAGGAGTTGAGGTCATTGTGGGATCTCACAGACTGTCATGAGGACAGCCACGAAAATTCACATTGCCAGGAGAGCAATGAGATGAGGTCACTGCGGGATCTCATGGACTGCCAGGAGGGAAGCAGGAAAATCCCAGTTATCCAGGTGGGCATGGGAACAAAAATGAGGCTATCTAAGAGTCTCATGAACTCAGAGGTGAGTTCCAATCAGCCCAAGGAGCTAACAGAGCAGATGAGCTTAGCAGTGGATTTGGATCAGCCAGAGCAGCTAACAGAGAAGGAAGATCAGAGAAATCTTCTAATGATTGGGGGAATTGAGATATTCCTACCACTTAGCCCAGAGGAGGCAAATATATGTGTTGTAGATGAAGAAACAATAGTAGGAGAAAGACAGCCAGCTATGACTATCAGGGAAGAAGAATTGGAGTAGACATTAGAAGTTTCCCAAGAAGGGGAAGAAGATGAGCATTCTCAGGAGTGGCTCAATATTTTTAGCCAGGAAGCTAAAAAAGACTGCAACATTGGAGCTTGTAGAAGTTGAAGAAGAAGAGGCAGACAACTTGAGCTTTGCTGATCTGTGTGAATAGATTGAAGACCTAGAGAGAAGGGTGATAGTGTAGGGCATGCACATCCAACAAGTGAGGTTGGAAGCATATGAAGGAGATGGCATGGGAGATCATGATGATCTGCCCATCTACAGAAAGAAAATGTAGTTGAGGAGACTGCATGAACAGGGCCAGCCACTGGAGCAGCTGGACGAAGTAATCAAGGAGATCAGGGAGCTGATGTTAGGGTCAACAGATCCTTCCAACAAGGAGAAGATGGGTAGAAAGGCAGCAACAACGCAACAACAGAAGCAGCGGCAACAATAGATAGATCGGGCAAGGAGGCTCCAGAAGATTGTTTGGGATCCAGGAGGATTTCAACAGCTGAGATGGGAAGCTCATGAGTAGGAGCTCATGAATTTTGCAGCTGAGGAGTATGATGCAGGAGCATCTCTCCACGTTTACCAGCCCACGTCAGTGCACACATTCAATGGGAAGAGGCATAGCCTCATTTCAAAATTTGAAATTTGCATGTAATTAATGTTGTAGGCTGTTGAGCCATGGAGTCATTCCTTTGCACAGGCATTAGAGTAGGGAGCCTTGAATTTTTGTAAGGCCAAGATCTAGATCCGATTCTGGATTAGACAACCCATTCGATGTAATTGAAAAGGGTAGGAAGATTGGAGGGAAGAGCTCAAAGAGCCCCTCATGTAAAAGATAGGGAGATCTTCTTTGTATTATCGGAGAGATCAAAATAGATAGAGAGAAGAGAGTAGAGTATGTGGAGAGAGTTGAGAAGGAGAAGAGACTTTGTTACAGTTCGCGCTCATAACACTTTTGTAAAGAGGCATTTTATTAATACAAACATAAGCAGTTTTTCCTGCAAATATATTATGTGTTGAATGAATGTCTATGTGTGTTCAATGTATGCTGTAGATGTATGTTAGGTATGCATTTGCAGGAGTTGTTTGATTTCAGGGTTAGAGGTCTTTGAGGCTTCACACCAGGAGGGTGTGACAGAATGTTGCGGGTTCTGATAGCCATGCATAGAGAGTGCATTTCTGAATTCTGCGGATTCATACAAAGGCATGCCAGGAGGGCACAATAGCTGAAATCATTGGCTCAGAGGAAGACCTCAAGGTTACTAAACACCTTGGAGGCAAGGCTGTGTATGAGAGACACAATTGTAGACAAAAACTCTGTTGTGAGTTATGTAGAGCTCTTCCAAGTTGGCATTGAGTGTATGCATAGTGAAACATTGAAGAAGAACTCTGTTGTGAGTTCAACAGAAGTCATAATCACTGAAGATTCTAGACACTCTACCAGGAGGGCATTGAGTAAGTGCTAGAGAGAACAAAGAGAAATATTTGAGTTCTGAAATTGAAGAAGATTCCATAGAGGGATCTTCGCAGGGTTGTTGAACACCCTAAAAGACTTAGCAATAGGTTGTTTGAGAAAAGGATTGCGAGGAGGGAATCATAAATTCTTCATCTGAAGGAGAAAGGAAAAAATAATGAGTTCCTTAGAGGTCAAATCTACGGGAAAGCTCAGAGGGGATAGCACCTTCCTGTGTGCAGAGACTCTACAAGGAGTGCAGGAGTCGTGGAAACCTCTTAAGGTTTTAGAGAAAGTCAAGCTCAGGAGGGAGAGTACTTTTATGCATGGAGTCATAGCCATAGGGGTCGCAGAACAGAGCAAAGGCTGAGGCCTTTAGCACTTGGAAATTCTTTCGAGTTAGGGAGAAAGCGCGTAAGCTTGGGAGGGGCACAATTGTCGTCAGATCGGCCGAAGATATCTAGACCGTTGGGTTTTCCATGTCTAGGGAGTAGCAGGAGAGTGCATAGAGAGAGAGAGATCGTGAGTCGTCAAATCTTTCTTAGGATCACCGATAACTGTTGAATTGGCAAGAAGTTGTGCATGGGTTAATCCTTAAGCGTAGAGCAGAGGAGAGAAGTCCCGAAATAGTTGGGTTATTGGGATTTCAGACTTCAATATTTTGGAAGTCCCAATGACGAGAGATGGTGAAAGTCCTGAAATAGATCTGAGTCATCCGTTGGGAGGAGGAGACTAGAGAAGCTGGACGAAGTGATCAAGGAGATTGGGGAGTTTATGTTAGGGTCAACAGAGACTATGAGAAAGGGGATTATGGGCAGAAAAGTAGCAGCAGCGCAACAACAGAGAGATGGGGAAAGGAGGCTCCAGAAGATTGTTTGGGTTCCAGGATGATTTCAACAGTTGAGATGGGAAGCTCATGAATTTTGCAGCTGAGGAGTATGATGCAAGAGCATCTCTCCACGTCAACCAGCCCACGTTAGTGCACGCATTCAATGGGAAGAGGCACAACCTCATTTCAAAATTTAAAATTTGAATGTAATTAATGTTGTAGGCTGTTGAGCCATGGAGCCATGCCTTTGTGCAGGCATTAGAGTAGGGAGCCTTGAATTTTTGTAAGGATGAGATATAGATACGATTCTGGACTAGATATCCCATTCAATGTAATTGAATAGGGTAGGTAGATTAGAGGGAAGAGCTCAAAGAGACCCTCATGTAAAATATAGGGAGATCTTCTATGTATTATCAGAGAGATTAGAATAGACAGAGAGAAGAGAGTAGATTATGTAGAGAGAGTTGAGAAGGAGACGAGACTTTGTTACAGTTTGCGCTCATAACACCTTTGTAAAGAGGCATTTTATTAATACAAATAGCAACAGTTTTTCCTGCAAATATACTCTGTGTTGAATGAATGTCTATGTGTGTTCAATGTATGTTGTAGATGTATGTTAGGTATGTATTTGCAAAAGTTGTTTGATTTCAGGGTTAGAGGTCTTTGAGGCTTCACACCAGGAGGGTGTGACATAACGCTGCGAGTTCTGATAGTCATGCATAGTGAGTGCATTTCTGAATTTTGCGGATTCAGACAAAGGCATGCTAGGAGGGAACATTAGCTGAAATCATTGGCTCAGAGGAAGACCTCAAGGTTACCGAACACCTTGGAGGCAGGGTTGTGTATGAGAGACACAGTTGCAGACAGAAACTCTGTTGTGAGTTCTATAGAGCTCTTCCAAGTGGGCATTGAGCGTATGCATAGTGAAGCATTGAAGAAGAACTTTGTTGTGAGTTCAATAGAAGTCAGAATCACTGAAGATTCTAGACACTCTACCAGGAGGGCATTGAGTAAGTGATAGAGAGCACAGAGAGAACTCTTTGAGTTCTGAAATTGAAGAAGAGTCCATAGAGGGATCTTCACAGGGTTGCTGAACACCTTGAAAGACTGAGCAATAGGTTGCTTGAGCGAAGGATTGTCAGGAGGGCATCATAAATTCTCCATCTGAAGGAGAAAGGAAAAAAGACTGAGTTCCTTAGAGGTCGAAGCTATGGGAAAGCTCAGAAGGGATAGCACCTTCATGTGCGCAAAGACTCTGCAAAGAGTGCAGGAGTCGTGGAAACCTCTTAAGGTTTCAGAGAAATTCAAGCTCAGGAGGGCGAGTGCTTTTACGCACATAGTCATAGCCACAGGGGTCGCAGAATGGAGCAAAGGCCGAGGCCTTTAGCACTTGGAAATTATTCCGAGTCAGGGAGAAAGCGCGTAAGCTCGGGAGGGGCACAACTATCGTCGGATCAAATGAAGAGATCTGGACCGTTGGTTTTCCCATGTCCAGAGAGCAGCAGGAGAGTGCATAGAGCGGGAGAGATCATGAGCCGTCAGATCTTGCTCAATATTGCTGACAGATGTTGAATTGGTAGGAAGTTATGCATGGGTTAATCCTTAAGCGTAGAGCAGAGGAGAGAAGTCCCAAAATAGTTGGGCTATTGGGATTTCAAACTTTGGGATTTTGGAAGTCCTGATGACCAGAGATCGGGAATCTCCATGGTGAAAGTCCCGAAATAGATCTGAGTCATTTTTTGGAAGGAGGACACATGTTGCAAGATCACTGAGACACCAGGACTCACAGAGGTGAGCATTACAACTTCGCACATGGTGAAGTCTCGAAATGATCTGGACTATCCATCCATGAAGGACATGTGGCAGAGATCGAGAGTCCATTGGTATTTTAGATATTGGGGATTCGAATTGATAGAGGAGATTGTGTCACTGGAGGTCACGAGTCGCGAAATCGTGAAATGACGAGGACCGTCCATATGAGGGAGGACACATGGCAGCAATCTAGGATTTTGGGGAAAATCCTGAAAGGAAGAGTCCATCGGGATTTCGAAAATCGAGAATTCGGGAGTCCCATTGAAAAGAGGTCGGGATCTCGCATTGATAGATCTTGAAAGGATATGAGCCCTAAGATCAAGAGGGACTTAGAGCCGTTGATCTTCTTAGAATCGGGGAACCCAGGATTCAGGATTTTGGCATTTCAGAATTTAGAACTTCAGGAGTTTCGAGGACAATATGTCTGAGCATTTCTGCATTTGAAAGATCGAAATCACAAAAGGGTGAAGAACCAGAGAAAAAGGGTATATCGACATTTCAACATCATCTTTTCGAGAGTTGGCATTTTGGAAGTCCAAAGGACAGGAGGTCAGGCTCTCGTATTCGTAAGCCTCGATATAGGACTTTGGTCACGGGGATAGTGGTCACATAGACCAAGGCATAGCCTAGGGGGATAATTGTTGATTGAATCCATTTCGGCATTTTGGCATTTCGGAGATCGAGAAATCGAGAAGACAGAGGTTCTCAACATCAAAAATCTGTGAGTCCCAAAACTCAAAATCCATGGTCATGTGCAGAAGACTGTAAGGAGAACAGAAGGACCTGTGGATCGAATAATTGGAGATTCTAGCAAGGAATCAAAAGAGCCACTTCGGCTCGGGGAAGTGAATGAATGATCCTGTGAGCAGACTTTAGCCTGAGGGTCAGAAGGGGTTTTCCTCAATTTCAGGTATAAGAGCGGGATTTCATCTGTATATTTCAAGTGAATTGAGGCCAAGAAAGATAGAGCGTTGGAGACTCTGTGATGATTGTTTGCAGGTAGGCAATAATCAAGAAGACAGTCAGAGGAAGACTGAGGAGAGGCTAAAGACACTCAGGTTTATAGAGTGACAGTGACAGGTTTTTCCATGAGGGCAGATAGAAAGCAAGATGGCTATTGAAGGCCATAGATATGCTGGAAGGAAAGGCCCGGAGTTGTTGAGAAAAGTAGAAATAGATGAAGAGCTTGCTGATATAAGGGTGGAGATAGAAAATCTTGCATTGTGGATGCAGCAGAATGCCAAGTCACGATGGTTATATGAATGGCCCATGAGGAAGCCGAAGGTAAAATGGCCTGTCAAGGAGTTGATGGCTAGAAGACAATGTAGGTTGTTAAGAGCATGGTTGAGGCATGCTGAAAACCTTGATGGACCTAGGGAAGTGGTTCAGGTATGTGAACCAGAGACTGGGAGAAACCTCGATAGTGAGGATGAATTGGGATCAGCTTAAGATCTCAAGGACTTCCAGGATGGCAACCCAGAAATTCCCAATTTCCAGGAGGGCAAGGAGTTGAGGTCACTGCAGGATCTCACAGAATGTCATGAGGAAATCTAGGGAATTTCACATTTCCAGGAGGGCAATGAGATGAGGTCATTGCGGGATCTCATGGACTGCCAGGAGGGCAACAAGAAAATCCCAATTTTCCTGGTGGGCATGGGAACAAAAATGAGACTATTTGAAAGTCTCATGGACTCAGAGGTGAGTTTGAATCAACTTGAGGAGTTGACAGAGAAGATGAGCTTAGAGGTGGATTTGGATCATCTAGAGAAGATGACAGAGCAGGAAGATCGGAGAAATCTTCTAATGATTGGGGGAATTGAGATATTCCTACCACTTAGCCCATAGGAGGCAGAGATCTGTGTTGTAGATGAAGTAGCAACAGTAGGAGAAAGACAACTAGCTATGACTATCAAGGAAAAATAATTGGAGCAGACATTAGAAGCTTCCCAAGCAAGGGAAGAAGATGAGCATTTTGAGGAGTGGCTCAATATTTTCAGCCAGGAAGCTGAAAAGACTGCAGCATTGGAGCTTGCAGAAGCTGAAGAAGAAGAGGCAGACAACTTGAACTTTGCTAATCTATGTGAACAAATTGAAGCCCTGGAGAGAAGGGTGATAGTGCAGGGCATGCACATACAACAAGTGAGGTTGGAATCATATGAAGGAGATGAAATGGGAGATCATGATGATCTGCCCATGTGCATAAAGAAAATATAGCTAAGGAGACTGCATGAATAGGGTCAGTCATTGGAGTAGCTAGACGAAGTGATCAAGGAGATCAGGGAGCTGATGTTAGGGTCAACAGAGACTTCCAACAAGGAGAAGATGGGAAGAAAGGCAATAACATCACAGCAGCAGCAGAAGGATGGGGCAAGGAGGCTCCAAAAGATTGTTTGGGATCCAGGAGGATTTCAATAGCTTAGATGGGAAGGTCATGAGAAGGAGTTCATGAATATTGTAGCTGAGGAGTATGATGTAGGAGAATATCTCCACATCAGCCAGCCATCCAGCTAGCCCACGTCACCGCATGCATTCAATGGGAAGAGGCGCAACCTCATTTCAAAATTTGAAATTTGAATGTAATTAATGTTGTAGACTGTTGATCCATGGAGCTGTGCCTTTGCGTAGGCATTAGAGTAGGGAGCCCTGAATGTTTGTAAGGCTGAGATCTAGATCCAATTCTGGACTAGACAGCCCATTCAATGTAATTGAATAGGGTAGGTAGATTGGAGGTAAGAGCTGAAAGATCCCCTCATGTAAAAGATAGGGAGATATTGTTTGTATTATCGAAGAGATCAGAATAGACAGAGAGAAGAGAGTAGAGTATGTAGAGAGAATTGAGAAGGAGATGAGACTTTGTTACAGTTCGCGCTCAGAACACCTTTGTAAAGAGGCATTTTATTAATACAAACAGAAGCATTTTTTCTTGAAAATATATTCTATGTTGAATGAATATCTATGTGTGTTCAATGTATGTTGTAGATGTATGTTAGGTATGCATTTGCAGAAGTATTTTGATTTGAGGGTTAGAGGTCTTTGAGGCTTCACACCAGGACGGTGTGACAGAATGCTGCAGGTTCTGATATCCATGCACAAAGAGTGCATTTCAGAATTCTGTGGATTCATACAAAGGCATGAGAAGAGGGCACAGTAGCTAAAACCATTGGCTCAGAGGAAGAACTCAAGGTTATTGAACACCTTGGAGGCAGGGTTGTGTATGAGAGACACAGTTGCAGACAAAAAATCTACTGTGAGTTCTGTAGAGCTCTGCCAAGTGGGCATTGAGCGTATGCATAGTGAAGCATTGAAGAACAAATCTGCTATGAGTTCAACAAAAGTCAGAATCACTAAAGATTCTAGACACTTTGCGAGGAGGGCATTGAGTAAGTGATAGAGAGCACAGAGAGAACTCTTTGAGTTATGAAATTGAAGAAGAGTCCATAGAGGGATCTTTGTAGGGTTGTTGAACACCCTGAAAGACTCAGCAATAGGTTTCTTGAGTGAAGGATTGTCAGGAGGGCATCGGAAATTCTCCATCTGAAGGAGAAAGGAAAAAATACTGAGTTCCTTAGAGGTCAAAGATATGGGAAAAGTCAGAAGCGATAGCACCTTCATGTGTACAGAGACTCTGCAAGAAGTGCAGGAGTCGTGGAAACCTTTTAAGGTTTTAGAGAATGTCAAGCTCAGGAGGGCAAGTGCTTTCATGCACAGAGTCATAGCCACAGGGGTCGAAGAATGGAGCAAAGGTTGAGGCCTTTAGCACTTGGAAATTCTTACGAGTCAGGGAGAAAGCGCGTAAGCTCGGGAGGGGCACAACTATCATTGGATTAGCTGAAGAGATCTGGACCATTGGTTTTTCCATGTCCACAGAGCAGCAGGAGAGTGCATAGAGCGGGAGAAATCTTGAGCCGTCATATCTTGCTCAGGATCGTCGACAACCATTGAATCAGCAGGAAGTTGCGCATGGGTTAATCCTTAAGCGTAGAGTAGAGGAGAGAAGTCCCAAAATAGTTGAGCTATCGGGATTTAGGACTTCGGGATTTCGGAAGTCCCGATGACGAGAGATCGGGAATCTCCATGGTGAAAGTCCCAAAATAGATCTGAGTCGTGCATTGGAAGGAGTACACGTGTCACGAGATCACCCACATCGGGGATTCGGACACCAGGACTCATAGAGGTGAGCATTACAACTTCGCATGTGACGAAGTTCCAAAATGATCTGGACCGACCATCTGTGGAGGACACGTGGCAGAGATCGAGAGTCCATCGGTATTTCAGATATCGGCGATTCGAGTTGACAGAGGGGATTGTGTCACTGGAGGTTGCAAGTCATGAAATCATGAAATGACAAGGATCATCCATCTGAGGGAGGACATGTGGCAATAATATATGATTTCGGGGAAAATCCTGAAAGGAAGAGTCCATTAGGATTTCATAAATCGGGAATTTGGGAGTCCCGTTGACAAGAGGTCGGGATCTCGCATTGATAGATCCTGAAAGTGTCTGAGCCATTGGATCAAGAGGGGCTTAGAGCCGTTGATCTTCACAGAAGAGGGGAATCCAGGATTCAAGATTTCGACATTTCAGAATTCATAACTTCGAGAGTTCCGAGGACAAGAGGTCATAGCATTTTTTTGTTTGAAATACCGAAATCACAAAAGGGTGAAGAACCGGAGAAAAATGACATGTCGACATTTCGGCATCAACTTTTCGAGAGTCGACATTTCAGGAGTCCAGAGGACAGGAGGTCAGGATCTCGTATTGGTAAACCTTGATATAGGACTACGGTCATGGGGATAGTGGTCACATAGACCAAGGAATAGACCAGGGGACTAATTGTTGATTGAAGCCTTTTCGACATTTTGGCATTTCAGATATCGGGAAATCAAGAAGACAGAGGTTCTCGACATCATAAATCTGTAACTCCTGAAACTTGAAATTCATGGTCATGTGCAGAAGACCGTGAGGAGAACAGAAGGACCTGTGGATCGAATAATTGGAGATTCCAGTAGGGAATAAAAAAAACTACTTCGGCTCAGGGAAGTGAATGAATGATCCTATGAGAGGAGTCTGGCCCGAGGGTCAGAAGGGGTCTGCGTCAATTTCAGGTATCAGAGCGAGATTTCATCTGTATATTTCAGTGAAGCGAGGCCAAGGAAGACAAAGCGTTGGAGACTCTATGATGATTGTTTTCAAGTAGGTAATAATCAAGAATACAGTCAGAGCAAGATTGAGGAGAGGTTGGAGACACTCAAGGTTACAGAGTGACAGTAGCAGGTTTTGCCAGGAGGGAAGATAGATAGCAAGATGGCTATTGAAGGCTGTAGATATGCTGGAAGGAGAGACCCAGAGCTGATGAGAAAAGAATAAATATATGAAGAGCTCATTGATATAAGGGTGGATATAGAAAATATTGCATTGCGGATGTAGTAGAATGCCAAGTGACGATGGGTATATGAATGGCCCATGAGGAAGCCGAAGGTAAAATGGCCATTCAAGGAGTTGATGGCTAGAAGATAGTGTAGGTTGTTAAGAGGATGGTTGAGGCATTTTGAAAACCTCAATGGACTTGAGGAAGTGGTCCAGGTATGTGAACCAGAGACTGGGAGAAACCTCTGTAGTGAGGATGAATTGGGATCAACTGAAGATCTCAAGGACTGCCAGGAGGGCAACCTAGAAATTCCCAATTGCCAGGAGGGCAAGGAGTTGAGGTCGTTGTGGGATCTCATAGACTATCATGAGGACATCCAGGGAATTTCACATTTCCAGGAGGGCAATGAGATGAGGTCACTAAGGGATCTCATGGACTGCCAGAAGGGCAGCAGGAAAATCCTAATTTGCCAGGTGGGCATGGGAATAGAAATGAGGCTATCTGAGAGTCTTATGGAATCGAAGGTGAGGTCGAATTAGCCTGAGGAGCTCACAGAGTAGATGATATTTGAGGTGGATTTGGATCAGCCAGAGCAACTGACAGAGAAGGAATATCGGAGAAATCTTCTAATGATTGGGGGAATTGAGATATTCCTACCACTTAGCCTAGAGGAGGCAGAAATATGTGTTGCAGATGAAGCAACAACAGTAGGATAAAGAAAGCCAGCTATGACTGTCAGGGAAGAAGAATTGGAGCAGACATTAGAAGTTTCCCAAGAAGGGGAATAAGATGAGCATTCTGAGGAGTGGCTCAATATTTTTAGCCAGGAAGCTGAAAAGACTACACAATTGGAGCTTGCAGAAGATGAAGAAGAAGAGGTAGACAACTTGAGATTTTCTGATCTGTGTGAATAGACTGAAGCCCTGGAGAGAAGGGTGATAGTGTAGGGAATGCACATCCAACAAGTGAGGTTGGAATCATACGAAGGAGATGGCATGCAAGATCATGATGATTTTCCCATCTGTAGAAAGAAAATGCAGCTGAGGAGACTGCATGAACAAGGCCAGCCACTGAAGCAGCTGGACGAAGTGATCAAGGACATCAAGGAGCTGATGTTAGGGTCAACAGAGACTTCCAACAAGGAGAAGTTGGGTAGAAAGGCAGTAGCAGAAGCAGCAACAACAACATAGAGATGGGGCAAGGAGGCTCCAAAAGATTGTTTGGAATCTAGGAGGATTTCAATAGCTGATATGGGAAGATCATGAGAAGGAGCTCATGAATTTTGCAGCTAAGGAGTATTATGCAGGAGCATCTCTCCACGTCAACCATCCAACCAACCAGCCCATGTCAGCGCACACATTCAATGGGAAGAGGCACAACCTCATTTCAAAATTTGAAATTTGAATGTAATTAATGTTGTAGGTTGTTGAGACATGGAGTCGTGCCTTTGTGCAGGCATTAGAGTAGGGAGCCTTGAATGTTTGTAAGGTTGAGATCTAGATCCGATTCTGGACTAGACAACCCATTCAATGTAATTTAATAGGGTAGGTAGATTGGAGGGAAGAGCTCAAAGAGCCCCTCATGTAAAAGATAGGGAGACCTTCTTTGTATTATCGGAGAGATCATAATAGACAGAGAGAAGAGAGTAGAGTATGCAGAGAGAGTTGAGAAGGAGCTGAGACTTTGTTATAGTTCACACTCAGAACACCTTTGTAAAGAGGCATTTTATTAATACAAACAAAAGCAATTTTTCCTGCAAATATATTCTGTGTTGAATGAATGTCTATGTGTGTTCAATGTATGCTATAGATGTATGTTAGGTATGCATTTGCAGAAGTGGCTTGATTTCAGGGTTAGAGGTCTTTGAGGCTTCACACCAGGAGGGTGTTACAAAATGCTGTGGGTTCTGATTGCTGTGTACAAAGAGTGCATTTCTGAATTCTGTGGATTCATACAAAGGCGTGCCAGGAGGGCAAAATAGCTAAAATCATTGGCTCAGAGGAAGACCTCAAGGTTACTGAACACCTTGGAGGCAAGGCTATGCATGAGAGACACAGTTGCAGACAGAAACTCTGTTATGAGTTCTATAGAGCTCTGCCAAGTGGGCATTGAGCGTATGCATAGTGAAGCATTGAAGAAGAACTCTGTTGTGAGTTCAACAGAAGTCATAATCATTGAATATTCTGGACACTCTGCCAGGAGGGCATTGAGTAAGTGTTAGAGAGCACAGAGAGAAATCTTTGAGTTCTGAAATTGAAGAAGAGTCCATAGAGGGATCTTTACAGGGTTGTTGAACAACCTGAATGACTTAGCAATAGGTTGCTTGAGTGAAGGATTGTCAGGAGGGCATCAAAATTTCTCCATCTGAAGGAGAAAGGAAAAAAGACTGAGTTCCTTAGAGGTCGAAGCTATGAGAAATCTTAGAAGGGATAGCACCTTCGTGTGCGAAGATACTCTACAAGGAGTGCAAGAGTCGTGGAAACCTCTTAAGGTTTCAGAGAAAGTCAAGCATAGGAGGGCGAGTGTTTTTACGCACGAAGTCATAGCCACAGGGGTCACAGAACAGAGAAAAGGCCAAGGCCTTTAGCACTTGGAAATTCTTCCAAGTCAGGGAGAAAGTGCATAAGCTTAGGAGGGGCACAATTGTCATTAGATCAGCCGAAGAGATCTGGACCATTGGTTTTTCCATGTCCAGGGAGCAGCAGGAGAGTGCATAGAGAGGGAGAGATCATGAGCTGTTAGATCTTTCTCAGGATCGCTGATAGCCATTGAATCGGAAGGAATTTTCTCATGGGCTAATCCTTAAGCGTAAATCAGAGGAGAGAAGTCCCGAAATAGTTGGGCTATCGAGATTTTGGACTTCGGGATTTCAGAAGTCCTGATGACAAGAGATCGGGAATCTCCATGGTGAAAGTCCAAAAATAGATCTGAGTCATTCGTTGGAAGGATGACATGTGTCATGAGATCACCCATATTGGGGATTCTGACACCGAGACTCACAGAGGTGATCATTACGACTTCGCACGTGGTGAAGTGCTGAAACGATCTGGACCATCCATCCGTGGAGGAAACGTGGCGGAGATCGAGAGTCCATCAGTATTTTGGATATCGGGGATTCAAGTTGATAGAGGAGATTGTCACTGGAGGTTGCAAGTCAAGAAATCGTGAAACGATGAGGACCATCCATCTGAGGGAGGACACGTGGTAGCAATCTAGGATTTCGAGGAAAATCCCAAAAGGAAGAGTCCATGAGGATTTCAAAAATCGAGAATTCGGGAGTCTCGTTGTCAAGAGGTCGGGCTCTCGCATTGATAGATCCTGAAAGGATCTAAGGCGTTGGATCAAGAGGGTCTTAGAGCCATTGATCTGCTCAGAAGAGGGGAACCTAGGATTCAGGATTTCAACATTTCATAATTCGAAACTTTGGGAGTTCCGAGGACAAGAGGTCTGAGCATTTCGACATTTGAAAGACCAAAATCGCGAAAGGGTGAAGAACCGAAGAAAAAGGGCATATCGGCATTTCAGCATCAGATTTTTGGGAGTCGACATTTTGGGAGTCTAAAGGACAGGAGGTCGGGCTCTCTTATTGGTAAACCCCAATATAGGACTGCATTCATGGAGATAGTGGTCACATAGACCAAGGCATAGCCCAGGGGGCTAATTGTTGATTGAATCCTTTTCAGCATTTTGGAATTTAGAAGATCGGGAAATCGAGAAGACATAGGTTCTCGAGATCAGAACTGTATGAGTCCCAAAACCTGAAATTCATGGTCATGTGTAGAAGACTGTGAGGAGAACAGAAGGACCTGTGGATCGAATAATTGGAGATTGCAGAAGGGAATCAAAAGAACCGCTTTGGCTCAGGGAAGTGAATGAACGATCCTGTGAGCGGACTTTCGCCCGAGGGTCAGAAGGGGTCTGCGTCAATGATGGATATTTGAAAAAGAAAAAAAACAACAAAAAGATAAAAGTTGAATCCGTAATTGTTATAAAATCTTCATGAGGTAGCTTTGTTTCTTCCAAAAGTACTAAGGGTTGGTATTTCATATTTGATGAACTGATCAACTTTATTATTTTTAATAACCAATCCTAGTCCTCTACCTTTCCACAAAATTCCTTTCATAACTATCTAACTTTATTATTTTTAATAATTGATCATATTCCTCTACCTTTCCATGAAAAGACTTTCATTTCTTATCTTGATTGTGATCTTGGCCCACACCACTTTATTATTTTTAATAACTAATCCTAGTCTTATACCTTTCAATGAAATGTTATTCATTTATTATGTTGATTTTGATTTTGGCCCACACCACGATGATAACTCTTGGTGGGCAGTCACTTGAATTTCTAAAGACTTTTTTTATATAACTTTGTCATGTCTCAATTTTTGGATTCCCTTGTTTGGCAGTGGAAATGACTTTTGTGGCTCATCGATGAAGATAAAGGGAGTGAAAAAGGGTTATTTAATGTCACATAGTTAGGAGATGTTATGTATTTAAAGTGACATTAAGCAATGAATATATCCTTCTATACATTTATTCACAATCTTATTTTTCCCATTGGATTAAGGATGGTAAGATGTGTTGTTTGCCAATTGAGTACCCAAACAAGAAAATGATTCAGTCCAAATATTTCTAGTGAAAATTGGATCTCTGTCATTTACAATAATCTTGGGGATTCCATTTATCTTTTGAGTTGTTTCCATGAATGCTACAACTATTTTACTTACTTCAAAAGGATGAGAAAGAGAGAAAAAATGGGCATACTTTGTTAGTCGATCCACTACTACCATGATGTCAATATTTCCTTCAGATTTGGGTAAACCTGTAATAAAATACATTGAAACTTATTCCCAACATTGACTTGGTATGCTAATGGTTGTAGGAGACATGAAATCTTGATTGTATCTCCCTTATTCTATTGGCTGACCAAAATTTTAGATACAAACTTATGAAAATCAATTTTAAGACCTTCCTAGAAAACGTCTTTCTTCATCTTGTCATACATTTTCAAGAATCTTGAATGTCCTCCTATAGGAGAAGTGTGCAATTATAGAAATAACTTATGTTTCAATTGTCAATTCTTACATAAATATAGGCGATCATGATACCATAGAAAATAATTCTTCCATATAAAATTATCTAATGATCCTTTTATATTTGTTGAATGATATTTCATACCTCCTAATCTTGCTTTTTCCACCCAATTAGATTGTGGAATGGAAATAGAACATAGTCAACCTTTTGTCTCTTCTTCTTTCCTTGACAAGGCATCTTCCACAACATTATGTTTTTCTCTTTTGTAGATAATTTCAAAGTCATAACCTAGCATCTTTGTAACCCATTTTTGTTTCTATTCTAAAGATAATCATTGCTCCAAGAAGTACTTCAAACTATCATGATCTATTTTTACTTTGAAGTGTCTTCCTATTAGGTAAGGGCATCATTTCTAAATTGCATGTACTATGGCTAACATTTGTTTTCATAAATGGGTTTGAGTAATCTTTTTACTTTGAGTTGGATTCTTTCAAAGCAAAGGGGAATTCCTTCTTGCATTAAAAAAACACTAGTTCCATGGCCTAAGGCATCACACTCCACAATAAAGTTTTTTGTAAATTTAGGTGTGGCCAAGACAGGAGTTGTATACATAGGCTTATTAAGTTTTTAAAAATATTTGGTTGTTGATTCAGTCCAAAAAATGATTCTTTCTTTAATAATGTTGTTGGAGGTTTTGTTATTTGACCAGAGTTATTGATAAACTTGTCATAATATCTTGTCAATGATAAGAATCCTTTAATTTTCTTTAAGTTTTTTTAAATTGGTCATTCCTTCACAACTTTAATTTTGTTAGGGTCCACTTTTACACATTCATGACATACAATATGACCCAAAAAGGAGCACTTGGAAGGATTTGCATAAAGTTGTTTCTCTTTCAATAGTTGTAATACTTGTCAACATGTTCTACATGTCATTCCCAAGGTTTTTTGTAGATTAGTATGTCATCAAAAACTACCAACACAAATTTTCTAACGAAGGGATTCAAAATAGAAATCATCAATCTCTGAAATTTTGAAGGTGCATTAGTAAGTCCAAATGGAATAAACAAAAACTCACAATGACATTCATGTGTCATAAAAGTTGTTTTGGGAATTTCTTCTTGTCTCATTCAAGTTTGATGATATTCTGAACGAAGATCCAACTTAGTAAATAACTTTTATCCATGCAATTATTCTGATAATTCATCAATGAAAAAATAATGAAACTTAAATTTGATGGTCATTCTGTTGAGATATCTGTAATTCAGACACATATGACATGAACCATTATTTTTTGTAACCATCACCACTGGAGAAGAGAAATAACTTTGGTGATCCAAGTGGATCATATTAAATTCGATAGAGTTAAAGTATTAAAAATGAAAAGTAAATCTTACAAAGTGGAAGAGCTCGTCAGCAGGTTTCCGTTGACGTTCATTTCAGGAAAAACGACCTCCAGATGACAAAGATACCAGTAGTTGAAGTTTCGTCAAAGATGGTGAAAAATGGTTAGAAATGGTTAAACAAAATGTAATTTGGGGCTATGGGAATTGAACCCAAGACCTTAGGATAAGGCCACCATGACCCGATGGTTGGGCAAAAAGGGGGTGGTCAAGGGCTTAGCCCTCAACCTTGCCAACACTGAGGCCCCCTTGGTATTTAAATGTTATTAAACCATATGCCATAATCATATATCAAACCATATGTTATAACCAAAATCCAACCATATAAATATCCCAAAGTTCAACCATATGCCATAATCATATATCAAACCATATGTTTTAACCAAAATCCAACCATATAAATACGCCAAAGTTCAACCATATGCCATAATCATATATCAAACCATATTTTATAACCAAAATCCAACCATATAAATACGCCAAAGTTCAAACCATATGCCACATATATATCAAAATCGCATATGCGGTGGGAGGAGAAGACCGAGGGTTTGACCCCGAGACTTCTGCCCCCCTAACCACCACAACTATCAATGCGCCACCACCATGAGACGTGGCAATAAGTAGCGCGATAACCTTAAAAAGTGCCGAAGTTGATGGGATTTGGGTGGGCGTGTGGCCCATGGCCCATGCCCCTTTTTGGTTTTCTTTTCCATTATTTAAATGAGGCATGGGCATGGATACCGAGGTGAGAGTTTTGATGTAGGTAGAGATTGGCACGCAACCTGAGGTGGTTTTGCACAGTGACTGAGGTGGTTTTGCATGTAGACCGAGGTGGTTTTGCATGCAACCCAAGGTGGATTTGTGCACAAAATGAGGTGGTTTTGCACACAGATCGAGGTGGTTCTGGATTTTCATGCATCCCGAGGCCGTACAGACTGTACAGATCAGAGGCAAATTTTGGGAATTGTGCTAAGAAGGGAATTCTGAGTCCAGTTCTGAAATATCTCGAGTTTATACTCAAAAGTCTCGATTTTTCGCAAGGATTCCAGATCCAGCTTCAATTTTTGCATTCAGGCATCCAGACAGAAAAGTTCTCACATAATATTTCAGATACACAAAAATCTATTCATGTTCATACTTAAAAGTATCATAATTTCATCTTGCAGTTGTTGTTGAAGTCTGTTACTATATATGACAGAAAAAATTCAAAACTCACTTTGTAAGCATTTGACTACTTAATCTATCGGCCTTCCCATTTGGAAAGTGGCCCGAAGACGTAGCCAGGGGTTCTGGTGAACTCCGTTACACAATCTTGTTCATAGATGGTTTTCTTACATGTTTATGTGCTCATGTGCTTGATGGATGTTCTTTAATTTTGCATTACAAAGGTGGTTAACAGTTAAAAATTCACATGCGAAGAATGGTTAAAAGATCTTGAATTTTAGATCAAGTTAAATTTTAGATCAAGTTGGTATCATAGTGAGGTTAACTAGTGCATTTTTGAGTTTATGTTAACAAGGTCCAAGCTTCAGCATGGTGAAGGAGAACTTGAAGAGTTTGATACAGAGATTGGTTCAAGAAGAGGAAGGATGTCTTCACCAAAAGGAGAAGAAGCGACTTCTTCTATCCCTTCTGAAGGGGAATTTCTGAAAGCTTTCATGAGAATGAAAATGATGGTAGAGGAGCTCTATCAAGACCGAAAGAAAGGTGAACAAGGTGGACCATCTCATACAAAAGATAAAAAAAAAGGAGGTGGTGAGGAACCCCTTAAAACCCCACCAACTTCTCCATCTTTTCTTGATGGTTCTATTCCTTCTCCATTTGAAAAACAAAAAACAAAAGTTGATCTTGATATGCCTCATTTAAATCTTGATATTAAGTTTGAATTACCTATGTATAATGGAGAGCTTAATGCTGAAAAATTGGACAATTGGATCCATCAAATTGAAATTTATTGTAGGATTGAAAAGTTTACTAAAGATGTTGTTAAAATTCAGTTGGCTTCTCTCTAACTTGGAGGGACTGCTCTCATTTGGTGGGAGAGTATATCTCAATAGGATCTTTCCACAAAAGGAAAAATCGTTTCCTCTTGGTATGATTTCATTTCAGCACTTAAAAATCAATTTTATCCATTAGGGTATATGCAGCAAGCTATGATGGATTGGCAGAATTTGAGGCAAAGTAAGGGACAAAGTTTGCAAGAATACACATAGGAATTTTGAAAAAGATCCTTGGTACTTGGTATACCTCTCTACACTCAGGAAACTCTTCTCAAATACATAGGAGGATTGCATAGTTATTTACGTCATATGATAATGATGTTTAATCCAACTAACCTTGATGAGGTATGTGTTCAAGAAACTCACATTGAGTCAAAAGGGAAGAGTGTTCATGATGTTTCTTCAGCTTAATCCGTTCAGGCAAAAGAAGGCAAGGAAAAGTGGAAAAGTAAACATGCAGCTACAATGAAGAAGGGTGATGAGAGACATACATTCTTTCATTGTCAAAAGTAAGTGCATGAAGAAGAAAAGTGTTGGAAGCTACATCCAGAATTGAAGCAAAAGTGGTTTAAGGATCAGAAGGGGAAGCAAACAACCACGGTTATCGTTTAGGACCTTGGATCAAATTCCGAGGATAACAATCATAGGTGTGAAAGGTAAATCTATTGTTGATAATGATGCTAATAATGATTCCTCATGTGATTCTACTTCTAAAGATGATGACAATTCTAAGGATAGCAAGAGGAATTCATTATTTCATATAAGAGTGATTACTAAACAAACAAAGGTCAACACACTCATAGATAGTGGATCTCAAGCTAATCTTGTTTCAGAAGAAGTATTTAAGCAATTGGGATTATCAACGAAACCACACAAGAAACCTTATTCATTAGGTTGGGTATGCAAAGATAAAAGATTACAAGTAACACAACAATGTGATCTAAAGTTTGCAATTACATCTAA
>SNQJ01S0085186.1:71651-85597 GCA_010110895.2 Picea sitchensis | reverse complement strand
TAAGATCATATTTGAAAGGATAATATAAACAATGTTTTTTTAGAACTTATAGTTAGTTTAAATTCATTTTTTATTTTATTGTTCTAGATTTTGTTTTATTCACAATTTTTAGGTTATTAATTTAGGTTTCTTTTTATTTGGTACAGATCTAATCATGGCCTGATTTTATTATCTAAATACGTTCAAGATGATTGATCCAAAAATAATAATGGATTGTTGCAAATAAATTTATGAGCAACAACAGATAAAATTTGGAAAAACATTAAGAACAGACAGATGATTTTGCGTGACTGATTGCAGCCAAACCGTGAGGAATCTGAAGAAACGGTTGAAACCCCATCTCCAACATGGACCCATTTAGCTTACACGTGGGAAGTTTCCCAAATAAATGCACGATTTGAGAGATATTTGTGTCTCTTTACGAGGCAAATTTCAAGTGGCGGAAATTATTAGTGACACCCAGACTGTTCATTCATTGTATAAATATATGAGAAAGTTTAGAGCTAAAGGATCTAGAGAAATTGAGAGGAGGATTTTTATCCTTTATTTTTTGTATATTATTTATTTTGTAAACTTTTTTCTTTTCAAATGGAGTAATAGATGGTTGGAATCTTTGGGAGAATGGACAAGTATTTTCAAAGAAGAATATAGAATTTCAGGTTGCTTAATGGTTTTTGTCATGTGAGTAAAATTGTTTTATTTTCATTATAATATCTTCATATTCTTTTAATAATTGATTATGCATTGATTTAAATTAGTTTTAATCTGTTTTATCAATACATGGTTAATTGTTATCATTTATATATTAATTTTTTCAATCTTTAAGAGTCCATTATCCCAAAAGTTCTTTGTGGACCATATGATGAACATATTTTGTTGAAACTATATGAGAAAACAGTTTACTCTTTGGCTTTCGTCCTATGTAGACTTTGCAGTGTTTTTTCATTGTCTTCTCATGTACTTTCTTGATGTGAAATGTTATCTGTGTCGAATTAGCTTTAGTCAGTTCTGCACATAATATTTTATATCATGTTTTTCTTTATGTTGTTCATTATCTTTTGGTTTAGTTTATATCTATGACTGATCATCTTTCAAGTATTTTGAGTTTACACCTGATGCTAGATAGATGACAACACCATTCTTGAGAATTGAAATTTCTTTCATTTTCAGTTATTGGACATTTCAAGGTCACAAGATATATAATTATTTGTCTTTCTGTTGTTATAAACTCACTCCAGAATATGAAACACTTCCTTGAATTTCTTCAGGAAGTATTATTCTTGATTTTGTTATAGGTTTACACTTGACACGGATTAAGAGGATCTCATACAATACAGAGAGATGAATTTAGCTTAGTACTGTTGATCAGTGAGAGGTTAGTAGGTGCATTGATTTATTTTATTCATATTTTTTTATATATGAATGAGACGATGATTGCATTAATTAGCTTTAATTGTTTCTGTGTCATTGTTTCAATTGTATTTGATTAGTATTTATTAGTTTAAAATATTTAAACATTAAAACAACAAAAAGGTTTATGTTCATACTTTATTTTATTTTGAAACATTCATTTTCAGAAGATTTCAAGTAAAAATTGTAAATTGTATATAGATTGTTTATAATCACTTGTATATTCATGTTTCTTTTTAATAAGCATTAGTAAGTAATATATCATTTGTTAGAATCACAGCTTTAGATTAGTTTATTTATTTTACTGTTTTTAGGACTTTAGTTGGCCAACGGAGCCATTAAACTCATTGGGTCATATCATACCAAATGGCTTGGGTTAATTAGACAACCTCGGTCCGGATCTAACCTTCCAGTTGAGGGTGTGTCATTTGCGCCCATCAACACACTTTTATACAAGAGGTAAAAAAAAGACAGAAAACAATGAGCATCACAAAGCGCTTGAAGGGCACTCAAGACATGAAGAAGCTCCAGTCAGAATTGAAAATCGTCCAGACAAAGAAGTAAGAAAGACAAGTTGAATTGGAACCCCTACAAGAACAAGTAGCTCAGATGATTGTGTAGTTGGAGGAGGAGAAGACGAGCAGAGTACAGACACAAGAAGAGACTGCAACATTAAGTCAGGAGGAAATAACAATGCAAATAGTAGAGGCACTAACAAACAAAGGTGCATATATAAGAGAAAAAGGAAAGGAACTAAAGGACAAATTCCACAGTTTGGTAGAGGTTGTTTAGGGACCGCACACTACCTTGGTGGATCAAGACGAGCCAAATGCCATTGTTGGGGGCCTGTTAGGAACAGGACTATTTTGAGGAAAGACACAATCTTGGGGGGAAAGGCCTAATTTTGGAGAAGAACAGCTAACAAAAAAAACATCGTGTGCGAAGAAAATCAGCATGCAGGCAGGAAAACCTAACCATGTTAGGGTTAGGATTTTGGTAGATATTGTAAGGACTATAATATTATAAGATACTATAAATAATAACCTAGGAGGTCTAGGTTGGGTTTCTATTCAAATACTAGTGTTATTAGTTGTTCGGTTATTTTTCTAAGAATTTTTGTAAAATTTGTTGAGTTGTAGAAGAGTCAAGTAGGCCAGACTTTGAGAGTTAGATCACAAGTTGAGGATCCTAGTGTGATTTATTCCACCTCATAGAGGGTCTTGAATCTCTTCATACTTATAAGAAGAGAGATGTAATGCGCATAGCACTATATTTTGCAACTAACTTAATAAAGAGCAGAGAATCCAAATCTTTATGGGCGTATCCCAGGAGGGGGTGAACCACGGTAAAACATGTGTGGCATGAGATTTTTAATGCATGTTTATTTTTTGTCAATGAATGATTTATGAATGAATGGTTAAGATAAATATGTTATAATGCTTTCATGACCTAAAATATGAATGAATCTTAGGAATAAAAGAAGGAATAATCAGATTAAGGCATGAATAAAATCCAATACAATCCTAGATCCCCACTCATTCCTAGACTGCAAGCACTTGAGCATTGCAGTCACCCATAAATCTATCTTGGGTGAGACTATGCAGTGCACTCTGTGCATTGTGTTTCCTTCTGGTTTACCAGGAGGGCCGATAGTTTTAGAGGGTTTTTTTGGAAGCATATTGAGATCCGAACTTGGGTCAACCCAAGAAGTAGAAGAGAGAAATATAAACCAACACATCACGAAGGAAAATTGTTAATAAACCAGAAATAAATTTGACAATCGATACCTCTTCTAGATCTGAAATGTGTAGTTGGATGCACAACTTGTAGAAGGCATCTATGTAGCTTTGTATTGACTGGTGGCCATGTCAACAGAGTTGCAACCATTTGACAAGGAGGTTTTTTCAATATCCCAGAGGATATAAGCGATCTCTGAGTGCCTGGAAAAATATCTCCCACGTCGTAATGTGTGGTGTTTTTGTCTCGACCAGGTCTCCTATGTCCATGACCCAGGAAGAATTCTCCAAATGAGTGTCCCACCATGTTTGTGCAATTCCCTCGAGTTGCAGACTGATGATATGAAGAATTATGTCTATTGTCATATCAGGACATCTACAAAAGTATGTGGAAAGTCTGTGAAGCCAAGAGTCAACATTATCATCATTCATTTGGCCCACAAACTTTGGTAATTGGAAGTGTGTATCCAGTCGCATGGGTGTTGGAGATATGTGTTATTGCAAATGAAGTAGCTCTTGGAGAGCCATCATTAAATCCTTAATTGGATCTGTGGAAGTGGATGTGGAATCATCTGTAGATGGCTTTCTTCATGGTGGCATAATTTTCATTCACCACGGATGTCAATATGTTACCGGAGGTTGTGTTGAGAATCACTAAAATTTTGAGGGCCCTCAGAAGGAACCCAATACCCTGAAGAGTGCATGTGGAGAATGGTGAAAAATGGATGTGATGGAAGCCCTAAGGAGGGTGCACTGGAAGTCCTAAGAAGGACGTCTAGCCTTGAGAAAAAAAATTGTTGGATGGCCTCTCTTTTGAATTATGTGGTTGAGAAGAAGATGACTTGGATCGAGGCTCTCATACCAATTGATCTATAATTCAGATCTTAAAATCACACAAAAACTTGAATGGGAAATCAAGAGCAGACATTATATAGCGCAGAGCAGAGAAAAAATAATATACATGGAAATGGAGAATAAGAATTAGAACAGAAAATAACCATCACGTTTATTGAGTGAGAGAGGAGTGCCCTATACAAGCAACACAACTTTTTCCTTCTCATTATTAGATGATTATAATAGAACTTGCAACAATTGACTAAATGTTTACAACTGCAACAGAAAGTGTTGAAGTGAACAACTATCTATAATAGAAACAAGGGGGAAAGAATATTTGTCTTTTATCCTACACATCACCTTTTTTTTTACCAAGGTCTATTCTATGCACTTGGAACATATTTCCTCTCCCTACAACACTCATCTCCTCCATTATATTAGCATTATTTTATTTTTATTTAGGCTTTTCTAATATTGAAAAGACAAAAAAAATGGATGTTTATAAAAATAAAGAAAGGGGAAAGAATTGATATATTTATGATGCATTTATAAGTGTGGTAGCAATTTGTTAGTGCCATTGTTTTAAAAAACACCTATGTTCATCCATCTATCTATATAGTTGGGTTTTTAATATTTCCTTAGGATCCATACTATGATTTTGAATTCATCTTCAAATTCCTTTGATTGGTTACTTTTCCAATCCTTATGGAGTATGCTTCAATGCCTCCTACATTGATGGTTTATATCATTGGTTTTTTTTGGCATTTGTTGTGTTAATCTTCAAGGGAAGTTATAATTTTGATAACATTGTGTCAACCATTCCTTATCTATCTTGACTATCCTAGTCATCCATTCCCAAATAATTTAAGTAGTTCTCAATTCACAATCAGATCAAATTATTTTTCTTGTTTCAGTGTAAAAGGACACATCATTTCCTTCTCATCAACGGGTCTTCTCTTATCAACTACAACACATTTCTCTAAGAGGTATACCTATAGATAAGTATCACCCTAGGACTTGGTAGGATTCCTTGTGCTCAATATATGGCATTCATCATTTGCCGCTAACTGAGTGGTTTCCCCTATGTTTGATAGAAATACCTATATTTACATAGTGGGACTTGCGTTGTACCTTGGATTCCATTTTCATCATGGGTGGAATAAATGAAAAATGAATGGGCCTCAAGTAGATATTTTGGATGTCATACACCTATATATCTCATATTTTAAATCCTCCATTGTTGGAACTACTTTCTAGACATATAAATAAGAGGTCCATGGTTGACTAGGGAGTGTTACAGAATATTTCCCCTATGAACAGGTGGAATATCCCTTGGATTTATAGACCCTTATTACCAAGATAAAAAAGTACAAGTGGTTTCTATATTCCTTTTAGATCTAACTCATCTAATTGAACGCAAAGAAGAAAAGTGTAACATACCTTATTTTGACGATTGTCCTCTGTGCTCCAATTCTCCGACTTGATTTCTAAGCTCCTTAAGGAAGATCAGATCCTGCAAAAAAAACAAAGATACCTTTCTTGTACTCTATATAATTAACCAAATAGATCTATCTATGAATATTGAACAACAATAGATAAGTAGATGTGAAAGTACACATACTTGAAGGAAATAGGCCTTGAGTATATTAATTACAGAACCCAAAGCAAATACTTACAATTTGAGTTTGGAGACACAGCAACTCCTCCAAGCTCTCCTCATCTAACCCTTGCATGAACAATGTAGGATCAAAATAACGATGATATTACTGATTTATTCCTCCTTTCTACTATGGAAATGCCTCCAATTTAGGATTTTAGAGGCTCAACCACCTTGAGTACTTTTAGAATTGATTGAGGATATGACTCCATAGGTTGTGATTCTTTCCTAAGATAGAGCCATAGAGGAGGATTCGAGCCAAACAAACCCCCAACCTTCAGATTTGTACCTTATAATAAGGTGGGATTCACCTTCATTCCCTCAACCAACAATGACACACCCATAAAGTTGTAGACAGGGTGCCATAGTGCCCCCTTAACATGGTGTAGGGAGTGTCGACGCTCCCTAAGTATAGTCAAGGGAGCGACGGTCTTCTTAAATGTCCAAAGAATGGTCAAAATCCCACGTAAAAAGATATGTTTCGATTGCCAAATGATGGGGATTTTCCTTCCAACATGATTTAGGGTTTGTGGCAAGTGTTTTGATGATGTCGATTGAGTTATGACACTTACTAAAAGTGTGTAAAGCATGTTACGACACTTGCGACAGATTGGGTGTGACACTTACGACACTTGTGATGGTTATGATGCGACGTTTGCGCCAAATGCAACACTTGTGACATGACATTTGAGACACATTATGAAAGCATGGGAATTTGATGTGTAACAGGGAGGACACCCATATAATTGATAAATAACATAAGCCTTGTTAAAATACATTTTCCATGATCCTCTTCTTATGTGGATCCATCCTCGTTCTACATGTTTGTTTGAGTCTTGAGTAAGGTTTGTTGATTCACCCCTTGGATCCCCCACTAAAGTCATATTTGTTTATTTGTTGAGTAAGAGTTTGATTAAGTGGTTGAGGACATAGGAACCCAAACTTAAGAGGTGGAGGTGCTAAAATAGGATTGTGTAAAATTCATTGTTGTACACATCTTCCTTCAATAATACAAAACTATGATTTTGTAAAGCCCTTCACCAAGACTTCATAGTCAAGAATTTGTAATAATTTCTATAATACAAAAATGGGAATTTTATGTAAAAATTAGTTTTATTAAGCCAAATTTCAAACTTGAATACTAGATTTATTTTGTCAAATTAAGAATTTTTGCTTGCAAAGTTTTTTTGGTCTGTGCAAAATTCAAAGGAGATATCATTTTCTTCTATTCACTAATAGCATAGTTCATCTAACACTTTTCCACAATTGCATCCACACATTAATTAATTTATATTATGATTCTATCGTTTTATTTGGAACTAATCAGTCAATGTAATTAGCTTAAGAATTAGGAAAACAATTGTATCCTCGTTCGATTTAGTAGTCTATATTTAGAATTCCATCCTTTATATCTTTAGTAGGCTACCCTTAAATATTTAGTAGGCTTCTAACTTGATGTTTATCCTCCCAACTAGCTAGGAGTAGCCTTGTCGACTTCCTAACTCCAAAAAACCAGGTTTCTTGGCCCTGCATGCCCAAAGTTCCAAAACCACATCCCCAATATGCCTAGAATACCCAATCAAAATCCTAGTCTCAGTACCAAAATACCAAGTCCCAATTGTAGACTCGATGCTAAAATCTCACCTAATTATATTTTTTCCTTTGGGTTTCTCCTCCCTCTCAAAAACCAAACCATGCCTCATTTGTTCCTTCTCCACTGCATTTCTCAACTCCCTTGGGCCCCCCAAATTCTAGGAAGGCCAAAACTATGATAAAATACTCTCGTGGCACCTCCCCACATTCAATAAGATGACATGCTATCAAATCCCTTGAATATTTAGCATAATTATAAAATAGCTCAGGTAGGTCACAAAATATAAGTTTCATTAAATGTAATCAACTTAATAAAAGTAGACTTCACTTCTTCTTTTTTTAAAATAATAAATCCCTAATTAAAATTTAATAATCTAATGAATTAATATTAAAATCCTATAAATTTAATTTCGCTACAAACATAAACTCCCCACATAACACAGTTGGCCAAATTTCAGGAAGCCTAATCAAATCACTAGAGCTAAGACAAAAAATATCCCCACATCTAACAACACCCTCTAGGGAAAAAAACATCATAACTACTAAAAAAACAAGCGTCTTTGACTAGGAAACTCAACATAGAAAACATAGAAGAACAACTGCTTACCCAGAGGAGAGTAGGAGAAGGGGCCATAGTTTCTTAGGTCTGCCAAACCGTTGAGCCAAAAATAAATAGGATGTAGAGACAAGAGCCAGACCAAAGACAAGAATGTTGTGGAATCGAATTTGACCCATCACTCACCTACCAGAGCTAAAGGCCAATAGATCAAAATCCGTGAACATCCATAGTTGAATCCATACTCTTAATCCCACCTCAATCATGTGAGTTGAGACATAACAATTCATAATTACCATAGAGACATGTAACTTCATAATTGCCACATAGGTGGTTATAAGGAGAGCGATATGAAATCCATTACATCACCCGATACTTTATAAATCAAGACTTGTACTTTGCATTGAAAGCCACGTGTCCCTTCAAATTCACAATTAATGTGTGGAAATATGCTTTTCCATTTAGAACTATGGTCCCCTCTTTTTCTTATGTGGCCTTGTTTTCATAATAATCTACTCTTTGATTGTTGTCATAGAGCACATGAAAAATATCACTTCTGAGATGAGAGCTAAGGCTTGCCTAATTCTAATGAACATCGATGCTAATCAGAAATGCATAGGATTGTGTCCAAAACCATATGTTGAATGACATTTTTTGAATCCCCAACCACAGTAAGTTTTTAATATTTAGAGAAGAAGTGAGTCAGAGACCTTGCAAGAGAGCATAAGCCTCAACAAGGTTATTGGAGACAATTCTAAGACTCCATGCATAGGAGCATTCTATCTTTCCTCATGGATTAATGAGACCCACAACCACTCCTGTCACCCACTTAAAAATGTTGAAAGACATGGGGGTGGGCTTTGATCCACTTACATGTGCACAAGTCAAGAGGGTAGTGTCCCCATCATTATAGGGTAAGCCTCATTATAATTGAACCTTGCTCAATAGTGAAAAACTCCTCATTTTCTACCATAAAATAAATAAAAACATAATTTTATAAATACTTAATAAATTGAGAAAATGAAAATAAAATAGATTTTTGATAGTTATTATTATTATTACAAACTTGATAGATATATTTATATTTGAATTATAAATTTATTTCATTACTTTCAATACAATGATAATTCTAATTAACCTTGTCATGATGTTATATTTTAATAATCCAAAAAAATAACTACAAAATTAAAAGTTATTAAAATTATAAATTTTAATAAATTAATTAAAAATAGAGAATCTCAATATTTGGGAGATGACAAAAGTTATCATTAGCCTATGTATTTTTATGGTATCTTGATAGACTCATTGTCAAAACCATAATTAACACATAATTTATTTGATTAGAAAAACACTTTAAATTACATTTATTGGATTAGAAAGAAAGGAAGGTGTATACTTATTGACAATGGGCAGATTTAATAGGAGTTTAGTGCTCCCTCGATTTGAACCTGTGACATCTTAAGAGGAAACACATATTCTTAACCATTAGACCCACTCAAACTGTATATTCTTTTAAGAATTCATTTCATCTTATTAACCTTTAGACGTTAACCAGCATCTATTTAACTACTGTGCTAATTATGCTAATTGGATTAAAAAAAAAAAAAAAATAGATTACAACCACAAACTCATTGTCGTGACGCGGCGTCGGACACAACATTCATATAAACACCACTCACTGTAATCTTTTCATCTGCTTTCGTAAAAATTCATTCATCCGTCCGTGCCCTTCATCCATTTTTCTTACCGTCATGCTGGCTGCTGTAGACTCGTTCTTTACACTTTCAGACGAATTGATTTGCCTCATCCTTTCTAAAATCCCAATTAGAGAGGCAGTCAGATGCTCCGTTCTGTCGAAAAGATGGAGATTCCTTTATACCCAATTACCTCAGCTTACTCTCTCTCCCTATCTCCTTTTGGGCTCTCGTGCCACCAGATATCGACATCCACTTTCGGTTGCAAGGCTGGAGAATATAATCTCCAACCTTCTGGTCTTGCATTCGGGAGATCTGGAGGCATTTCATTTGTRCAATTACATTTCGAAATGCGGCTGCAAAGAGGGTTATTACCGTCACAACGGATGGCACTTTAGACTTCAAAACGTATGGAAATGGGTGAGATATGCTGCCTGCATGAATGTCCGACAACTATCTCTCTGCATTTCCTCCGAAATGAAAGAGGCACCGCCAGCACTTTTCTGCTGCACTCTCCTCACTACCCTAACACTCTTCAACTGCATTCTCAGCCATGTTCCAACCCATTTTTCTGGATTCAACCATCTCAATTCTTGCTGCTTCAGGAAAATCAAATTAACAGATGAATCTTTGTCGTGTTTTTCTGATAGTCCCTTTCTTGAGAAACTTGAGATATGGGAGTCAGTTGGCCTGCAGAAGCCTATCATATCTGCTCCTAACCTTAAACATTTAGTTATATATCCCAAAGAGGTGGTGGAGGTTTTAATAGTGAACTGTCCAAAGCTTGGAACTCTGGAGACATGCATGATACGGGATTTAAGGGTAAATGGGWTGTTGTTTCAGGAAATTTCMTATGCGGTYCAGCATCTTACAATGCAGAGGGGAAGAAATGTGACTGTGATTCGATTGGAGTGGGATGATGMGGTATACAGTATCTCGGAGGAGAGATGCAATTTCTCGGCGGAGAGATTTCTTGAAATCGTGAGTACTTTCAAAGCATTGAAGGAGCTCTCCATACCTACCTGGTCGCTGGTTGCAACGGTAAAAGAAATGATTGCTCTCATTCCCAAGCTGCTCTATACGCTTCCTAATCTTAAGCGTTTGGACATGCCTGACATATTTGTTTTGGTGAGAAAATATCTATCTTATCATCTGCTGTGTGTCTTTCAATGGTTAAATGTAAAATGTCTTGTGTATGCCTCTTGTTATAAAACAATTATTTAAATTATTTTCGTTCGAAAATCGTATGTAGGGCAGTGAACCTGATTTTTGCTTTGATCCAAATGCAGGAGATAGTTAGAGATCCGATGCCATCATGTCGAAGCTTTCCTCTGGGCAATCTTCGGATGATAAAAGTGAAGATACTGGAATACGACCAGAGAGAAATCGATGTGTTGAGTAGCTTTCTTGAGGGCTGTTCTGCTCTTGAAAGGATGGAAATAAAGGTTAGCGGTTATATTGAGAAAGATGCAATAGTGTCTTTCACAGAATTGTTTTATGTAAGGAGAGCTTCCCTGCAAGCACGTGTTAACATCGATCTACGTGGTTGAAGATATGTGTTTATTCTTTGTTGAAGGTCACTGGTTCTCTTAAGAAAGATGAAGTAAACTGTTTGACAGAATTGTTATAATTGACTTACGTTGATGGAAAGCTATTTCTGTTTTAAATGCTCAAAAAGACACAGTCATTTGGGTGTTGTACTTATTTGTGCATGATGTTTTCTTTAATTTTTCTGGTTTTTATTAAATAAAAAAATTTAATGTTTATAAGCTTTATCTTCATTTTAGTTTTTAGGATATTGCAAAATTTAAATGTTTATGTTTATAATATTGCAAACAGTTTAGTTTTTAGGATATTGATATTTGTAATTATAGAGAATTCTAATTAAATTTAAATTCTAAGTATTACGATATTTGGAGAGTTGTAATTAAATTTAAATTTTTAGGATTATCCATTCTGGAGAGTTGTAATTAAATTTGAATTTTCAGAATAATGGTATTTGTAATTCTGTGGAGTTGTAATAAAATTTGAATTCTGATTAAATTTAAATTCTCAGGAATATGATATTTGTAATTCTATAGAGTTATAATTAAATTTAAATTTTGATTAAATTTAAATTTTCATTATAATAATATTTGTAATTTTGTTAATTAAATTTAAATTTTTTTTATAGTGGGTTTAATGGTTAAGAACATGTGTTTCTTCTTAAGAGGTCACAGGTTCAAATCCAGAGGGGGTAGGGTATGTATACCTTCGTAGACTTTACTAGTCAAATAGATGAGTGGAGGGGAGTCCCTTGTCCCACAAACAAAAGGGTCTCATACACCAATTTAGTGTATGAAAAACTAGCTGAGACATCAATGTTTGATAAAGGATTTAAGTTATTCATTCTACTAAATAGAGTTAAATAGAATTTGATGGGAGTATCGGGCAGTGGGACTCCATCCTGTAAAACGAACAGCAGCTCCCGTCGTTACTCTAAAGCAGTTTCTCTGGGCTCACAAAGCAGCCACGGTGTAAGCCGTTCTGCCTTTCCGTAACGGCAGTTGGACATCCCCTTTGGCATTCAATGAGTCTGGTTGGACATCCTCTTTAATATTCAATGACTCTGATTGAAACTCCTCATTTTGAATTTTTTTGAATTTTTACTTTGTTTTTCATGGCCGGCATAGTCGAAGGAAAGCCTCAGGATAACTCTCGTCCCTTATCAAGCACTTTCTATGTGCCTGTGGAGAACTCCCTTATCAAGCACCTTCTATGTGCCTGTGCCAGTTAGTTTATCATCACTTGTGCTCATTAATATTAATTCATTTTTTCTTTCTAGCAAATCCCATGCCCACTTGTTCTGGGTGATTAATGTTGCTCTGTTGATGTTATGATTTATATGCAAGAATGGCAAACGATCAAGGAATTGCTTACGGTCTCATGTTCGTTGCTTTGTTGCTCACTTATTTCCTCCATTAATTTTTATCATTATCAAATTTTCAATTTTCATTGAGGGATACCTGATCAAATAGGCTAACTGGCTTCCATACTTTTTCATCTAATGGATTAGCAGGCTCCATTTTTCTGCCTGCTTGTATAACAATTTTGCATATTATTATTGCATGTAATGCATTATCATTGATTTCATTGTATTCTATATTCTGAGCTGGACATTCGTGTTTTCTCTTTCAATGACTGAGCATATAATCCATGAAACAAGCTAACTTGGCTAATCAATCTATTATCCTTTCTGCCCCTCGCCATTTGAGCTTGCAGCAATCCATTGGCTAATCAATCTATTATCCTTTCTGCCCCTCGCCATTTGAGCTTGCAGCAATCCATGTGAACATCCATAGTTGAATCCATACTCTTAATCCCACCGCGATTGTGTGAGTTAAAACTTACGGTTCAGAATCCCACCGCGATTGTGTGAGTTGAAACTTACGGTTCATAATTTCCACAGAGGTGGTTCTAAGGGGAGCGATATGAAATCCATTGCATCACCCCATCGTTTATAAATCAAGACTTGTACTTTGCATTGAGAGCCATGTGTCCCTTCAAATTGAAAATTAATGTGTGGACAGGCGCCTTCATGATATTGGTTGGAAATATGTTTTTCCATTTAGAACTATGGTCCCCTCCTTTTCTTATGTGGTTTTGTTTGCGCAATAATCTTCTCTACGATTGTTGTCATAGAGCACATGAAAAATCTCACTTCCGGGATGCGAGCTAAGGCTTGACTAATTATAATGAACATCGTTGTCAATATGAAATATATAGGATTGTGTCGAGAACCATATGTCGAATGAGAGCATTGTGTCGAGAACCATAGGATTGTGTCGAGAACCATGGATTCTCGGAATTCGCTCCAATAACCTATATGTGTCGAGAAATATATAGGTTATTGGAGCGAATTCCGAGAATCCATGCATAAGAGCATTCTATCTTTCCTTCTAGGTTAATGAGAACCCCAACCACTCCTGGAACCTTAGTTAAAAATGTTGAAGGACATGGGGGTGGGATTTGATTCATTTATGTGTGCACAACCACTTATGGGAGACTCTTTATAATCTCCTTGGGTACAAACACATGTTACATAACTACCTCAAAGTATCCCCATCACTACAAGTTAATCCTCATTGTAATTGAACATTGCTTAATAGTGAAAAACTCCTCACTTTCCACCATAAAATAAATAGAGACATAATTTTATAAATACTTAAAAGATTTTGAAATATAAATAAAATGGATTTATTTGTATCATAATTTTCTAATTATTATGATATTTTTTAAAATATTATTTTATAAAAATGATAAACTATTTTTAATTTTTTCCTAATTTTTTATTTTATTTTTTTTTAAATCTTATTTATAATTTTGTTATTTTAGAAATCGTATACTATTGTGTAAATTGTCTTGACACACTAGTAGATATATTTGGTTTATTATTGTTACACAATAATATTAATAAATATATTTAA
>SNQJ01S0085186.1:55457-67661 GCA_010110895.2 Picea sitchensis | reverse complement strand
AGAATATCTATCATAACTTGAGCGCTTTGAGTGCACTTATTATATGCCGTGCATCTTTTAAGGGTCAAATGTTTCTTGTGATAAAATAATTATTTAAATTTTTTGGTTCGAAAATGGTATTTAGGGAATTGAACCTGGTTTTTCGGGCAATGAACCGAATGCAGGAGATAGTTAGAGATCCGATAGCATCATGTCGAAGCTCTCCACTTGCAAATATTCGCATGATAAAAGTAGAGATAGAGGAATACGACCAGAGGGAAATCGCTGTGTTGAGTAGCTTTCTTGAGGGCTGTTCTGCTCTTGAAAGGATGGAATTAAAGGTTAGTGGTTATATTACGAAAGATGCAATAGCCTCTTTCATAGAATTGTTTTATGTAAGGAGAGCTTCTACAGGAGCACGCGTTAACATCGATCTACGTGGTTAAAGATATGTGTTTATTCTTAGTTGAAGGTCACTGGTTCTCTTAAGAAAGATGAAGTAAACTGTTTGACAGAATTGTTATATGTGAGGAGAGCAAGTGTTAACATTAACTTACCTGGTTATCTATCACGAAAGCTATCTCTGTTTAAAATACATTATTGTTACTTAAAATACACAGTTATTTGGCTGTTGTACGTATTGGATGTTTTCTTATAAAATTGTGATTTTATAAGAATTTATATTATAAGATTCGGAAGAGAAAAAAAAAACAAAAATTATATACTAGCACAGCCGACTAGCGGCTGGAGAACGCCGAAACACTCCCCGCACAGTAAAAACTCTTCAGTCAAGGAAAAATTTCGAGTTAAGTTAAAAAAAATCAACCAAGAGGGCTGTTGAATGAATACAGAACAGCTGTTGTATATATTTTAATTCTCTTTAATCATTTGAATGTGGCAATTATGTATTTTTACAGTAAATTTATAATGTGATTAGATAAATGTAAAAAAGTAAATATGTTAACGGATGTCTTCATAAATGCAAGGAAGTTATGAACAATAAATCTGATTCATTGATTTTGGAGGACGACTAAGAATATGCCAGCATCTTCAATGCTTAGCCATCAAATTAAAATTTAAAATTAAAAGATCATTAATTGTGCCCATTGTCAATAGATGTGCGTAATTAGATGAAAATATTAATTTTATTTATATTTGAAATTATTATTATTATTTTTTTATACATAAAAACAATCCATCCATTAATAACTTCACTATTTATATTTAAAATTAAACAAAAAAATTATTATTCATTATTTTTATTGTTTACTTGGTACACACATAAAAGCAATCCATCCATTAATAGCTTCCTTTGTTCATGTATACTTCCAATCATAATTCAAGGCTATATTTGAAAGAAACGACATTTCACTAACTAGGCGCTCTCACCTACAACTTATTGATGACACATGGGAGTTAAGTCCTTTCACGTATTTTTTTCTCAAATTTTATTGTCACAAAATCATTGATATCAAAATTAAGTCCTCCTTAGTAATTTTGCACGGCGAAGTCATTACTTGAGAGTTGAAGTTTCTTCACATATGCCCTCACTGACCGGCTCCCGGAAGGGGTATGCAAATTTACAAAACTATTTATGACGGGTTATTAATTTTACAAAACGTCATTAATACGCTTTCACTGGGTTAGAGGTAAGTGCAAATTTACAAAATTATTTATCACTGTTATTAATTTTACAAAACATCACTAATACTCTTGCATTATTGTCATGGGTGGGAGGTAAGTGCACTTGTGTACTTGGAGGTTGGAGCATCGTTTTTGAATCTCGTGGTTAATGGTGGTGGTTGATGAGTTGCATAGAGATACCTACCACCATTCATGTTGGATTGGACTAGACAATAGACATTGAACAGTGTAAACTTGTAGTGTGGAGTTTCTAATGTTTATTATCTAACATTGAAGCTCATTGTTTAGGCCAACAAGTTGTTGTGGATTTACCACCATTGTAAACTTGTAGTGTGAGTTTTCAATGTCCATTATCCAATGTCGAAACTTGTTACCCAGGCCAACAAGTTGTTTTGGATGTACCATGACTCGGAGTGCATTAAGTTGATGAAGGAAATTGGAGCTCAACTAGTACTTGAGGTTATAAAAAATTTACTAGTTTCAAGCAATGCATCTCTAATAGAAATTTGTTGATGAGATTAATTTTATAGGTTGCCATATGGAAACACATCATGGATATATAATAATATAATGTAGTTAGTTGAAGCTAGTGTTTGCAAGTGAAAACATGTTCAATGGCCACCATGTGAATGTATTTTCATAAAATCTTGGCTCTGGTGTTTCTAGTATTTTTTAAGATTTTTTCTCCATTTCCCTCACTATGTTATCCATCATTGAGTGTGGATAACGATAGTGATTCCCTTTTTTGCGATTCTCTTTGCCTCTCTATATATAATCGATTGAGATTTAATCAATAGTGTGCAATGATGGCCATCATCAGATCTTCATCGGAACGTGTATTCCATTTCTTAGTCTTCATGGGCTCACCATTCCCAGTGTGGAATGTGTCCCTTCCCTGAGCTTATTTTGAGAGAATAAATAGGGCTAAGAATATTGCACGTCGGAATGAGGGGGGAAGTTTTCCATGCACGAGATGCTCATACTATGGATGTCGAAAGGCCATTATCAAAAATTTGATTTCCAAACAGATGCCTTTCATGTTCAACAACCTAGTTATTCCATTCTATTTCACTTGCTCAATTCCCCCCACCGGGTGGGAGGTGGATTTTGAAATGGTTCATACCTTGTGGAGTAATGTATAGTCCAGTGTCTCAATCTTGGATATATGTAAGATATAGAGTTGGTTTCGGTTTAATCTATTTCGTCCTTCCGATTTTAGTGGAATTTGTTGTTGCCTACTTCTTATTTTGGGATTACTTTGATGGCCATGTTGTGCGCCATGAATGGTCATTTCCTATTTATATGGTTTTAATAAAACCTTCCACACACATATATATGGTGATGGGCCTTGCCTTGGTTACATTTTTCTTTGAATTTACAGAACAAGTGTCTCATTTTCTCACTTCCATTTGAAGGTAATCGTCTATGGTATGTTGGTTTCACTTCCATATGTCCCTTCTAGGTTATGTGGAACGTGGGTACGAATACCAAGTTGCACCGTGTTTGACTGTGATTTGTGTGTAAGTGGGGGTTAGCCCTAGGTAGACAGGGTGACCCATTTTGCATTCAAATTTAATTGGTAGTTGAATTTTCATGTATGCCAGAGACAACTCAAGATCCACATTTTTTCTTCAAGATTCAAAGAACATATGTGAGACATTCCTGATGCTTTGGGTTGTCATTTTATGTTGTGTTTATTCTATTGGTAATTTTGGTGAGTTAATTATAAATGTGGTATCATGAATTTTTATGAACCAATATTATATGCAGCCTCAAGTTTTGATGTTTGTTAAATATTTTTGTTTACAAATCTGGGCAAGGATGATTTTTTCTAAGGATTCTCTCTTCATGTATGAAAAGTTTACTAAAATTTACTTATTCGTCTTTTTTTTTCTAATTTTCTTAATAAGTTTGGGCGCTTGAGCTTCCAAGATTTCTTACTACAAATTTTTGTTTATTTCATGTAATTTAATATTAAAATAAGTGTGTTATTTAATATTATCTTTAGAAACAGAATTATGTCTTTTATGAAGAGTAATTAACATTAAAAATGTTAACACACGGATGGGGTGACATATGGAGAAAGGAGGGAGACAGGTGGTAGACATCGCTGGCAGGGGGATTTAATACCCCAAGCTGCCACCCCCGACGCTATTAATTCCCCATGGTGTTCACCATAAGGGAGATTAATTCAGTGCACCTGAAGGAGCTCACGAATGAGCATTCTAGCCAAGCCACTGGTACTAGGAGACTGAACCAGTCCCGTCAGCCTTCAATGGCTTCCACGGCTCCCAGTGACGTTATAACCGACCCTCTTGCCCAAAGCGCACACTTCCACTCGTCATTTGTAAGCTTCCTCCTCTACGCAGTGTTGCTCGGCCCCCCTGGCATCTTTGCTTGCCTCCTGCACGTCCTCTATATCATTCCCGACCACAGTCGCCCTCCCTCCCTGGTTCTCATCATGCCTCGGGACCGTGGCAAGCCTAGGCATTCCTCCAAGAATAAGAACGCTTACACCCGAGACAATTGGCTCACTGCCTCTCAGCGAGCCTTGATTGCTCATTTCAGTCGCTCCCACAAACCTTCAAGCAACACACAGTCCACTTTGCGCATGCCAAACAGGAGAACTCGCCTCCCTTGCTCTAGACTCAAGCTCAGTCTCCCCTTTGTATCCCCAAGATGGAGACCCCATCCCCGACTAAGCATTCTCCTCTGCCTCAGACCCAAGCTCAGACTCCCCTTCGCATTTCCAAATTGGAAACCCCGTCCCTCACTGGGAACTTTCCTCCGCCACCCCAGCCCTCACAGGACACCCACAAGACAGCTAAAGAAGCGGCTCCACCCTCAATTCAGCATCCTGGCTCAAAGTTGAGCGACGTTAGGCCATCCTCTTCTCCTCCACCAGGCCTGAGCCCAGTGACAATGGAAGACCCAAGGCCCTCCTGTAATGACCCTAGTTGGATAAATGTTTAAGAATTAAAAAGTAAAACTAATTAGGGGATTAATTGTGTTAACAAGGTATTAATTAAACGAAGATGATTTAATGATATTTATTAAGTGAGTTATTGATTAATTAAAGGATATAATTGTGATTAATTAATTAATAATTTAACTACAGATTACCTTTGATGTCATGAGTAATAAATTTAAGAGATTAATAATATATGTTATAAATGGTTACGTAACCAACAAGGGATAACATGTTAGTCCCGAGAAGATAAAACATTAAAGGAGGGATAAGGGATGGGGACGAGAGCAGGTAAGGGAGTAAATGAGGAGTCGGTGAAGGAGAGATAAGAGAGGAAGGGAGGTTGAGGTGAGGGACATTCGACGGAGGAGACAGAGGATGGAGGGGGGGAGGACTGTGAGATTTGCAGGGAGCAGTAGAGTTCTGGCTGTGGCACTTTTGATCAGTTGAGGCACCGAGTTGCTGGAGGTTTTGGGCACGGGGGCCAGGATATCCATAGATATCATGGAGCTAGGTAGTTTTCCTAGTTGGCAGGGAGGACAGTAGGTTTGGGCAGTTATTCTTTGTTTGTGGCTGGGTTGGTCTGTGTATCAGGTAGCAGGAAGGCAACAGCAAGGCAACAAGGCAACAGAAATTAGCATCAGAACCAGGTAATTTGTTAAACTATGTGTGTATTTCATTCTGCCATGCAATCATTATTCATTGATAAATTTAAGTTATTGAAGTTGCTATTATAAAGATTGTTGTTACATTATGAAGTTATTATCTCAGTTCATGAAGTAAATTGCTTATGGAAGTAAATGATGTTTAGAAATATTTGGTTGTTACATATGGTATCAGAGCGTCTTAGTTCGAATCTGGGCCAAAGGGCCAAAACCCCAAGCGTTAACTCTAGCCACGCTTAACCTGTAAGAAACACACGTCATTTGCGTCTTAATAGATTGTGTCAAGCAACATTCAGCTTGACCCGATATGACTGATATAGTATCAGAAAATATACTCAAGGTAGTACCCTTACATTATCCAAGCAAATGGTCTCACATATATCACAAGAAACCACTTTAGGTAATACCCTTTTACTGGATCACAAATGGCTAATACAATCTTAATCTGAATATTCAAAGGAACGCCCTTTAAAATAGTGGCAACAAACCAGATAGTTTGAAGGATCACTTCCCACAAAATGACTACCCTTAAAGCAGCCTAATAAAGCTATTAAGCACGAAAAAGAGAGTTGATAATTTAATTTTATTTGAGCAATACTTGTCAATGAAGTTTCGGGTAAGATAGACACCTGAAATCGATGAAAATGTCGAGGGAAGCTTCTATCCAAGGCTTGAAGTTGGAAAGATTCAATAACTACATGAATTATACTATATAAAATGCAATAGGACTTTTGCAAGACCTTGAAAAGGCCTACTTCATCTCGAACTTACCTAAATGAGGAACTGCCAATGCGCAGTCGGAAAAAGGAAATTTAGAAGACTTGTATTGCGCGGGAATGGTGTAAACTACTTGCCTGTATTAGCCTTAGTGAATTTTTAATAATGAAAAATCTCAGGAACTATAGACCCATACAAATTTTAACCGTGCCAAAGAGAGCAATTTTCACACCACGTAATGTTCATGCAACTATCATTATCCCAAAGGAGAGTTGTCTATTACGCAAGAGAACGGATCTGAGCCGTCAGATCTCGGGCAGATACCCAACAGCCGTTGGATCTGCATGGAGTTGCGAGGGAGTTAAGCCCTCGAGGGTAGAAGGAGAAATCTCGATGACAGGTGTGAAGGCATCGGGATATCGGCGTTCGTGAAATCGGGATTCACGAGGTCAAGGAAGTCGTGACATTTTAAGTCTCGAAATAGCGAGATCAGATCTGGACCGTCCATCAGGGTGAGACACGTGGCAGAGATCTGAAGAGAGTCGGCAAATCGAGAGTTCTGTGAGCAAGAGGTCGAGAAATCCATGGTGAAAACCCCGATACAATCAGAGTCGTCCATCTGATTGGGACAGGTGGCAACCATCGGAGAGTCATCGGCGTTTGGGCCATCGGGACTCACACAGATAAGTTCTTTTGGGTTGGCATTTGGCGAAGTCCAAGGCTTAACCTGGACCATCCATCCATTTAGGACGTGTGTCGGAGATCCGAAGAAAGTCGGGGATTGGCATATCGGGGATTTCGTGGACATGAAATCTTTGCGTTTCGAGATCGCGAAGTCTGAAACCCCGATGAGTGGGGCCAGCTGACCGCACATCAGAGAGGGAGGATAGTGCCATCGAGAGGGGCCAGCTGTCAGCCAACCGGAGAGTCGGGATTCGAGGAATCGGGAATTCCGTGGACATAGGCACATTGGTATCGAAAACCCCGAAACAGCGAGAGGTGATCAGGACCGTTCATTCTTGGGACGCGTGGCAGTGACCTGAGCCATCGGGAAAGGTCCCGACAGGAGGTCGTCCATCGGGTCCTCGTGAATCGGGAAATCGCGGATACCGTGGACGAGTGGTCCTTGCAGTTCGAAAATGCGAGGCCTGATTCTTCGAAAAGTGGAAAGCTCCGTAGTGGAAGCCAGTTGTCATCACGGATCGGGATATCGTGAGTTCCATGGAGAAAGTATCCATGCATTACGAAATCGTGAACCCTGAAACCGCGACGTGATGCAGGAGCATCGCCCAAAACAAGCGAGCCAGCACGGAAGGCAGCGAACAGCTGGACAAGTCCAGCCGAAACTTTTTGAATCTTCATTCAAGAGGATGCGCCAATGTATAAATGCACCATTTATGGAAAGTGCCTTTGTATGATGTATCAGACCTCGAGCCTTACGCTCTTGTCTGAAGTAGATAAGGAGGCATTTAATCTAGTTAAGGCAGGTAGGTAGGATTTATTTTCTAGATTAGACAGTTTCAGATGGAAGGAGGGACAACGGATATAGACACCCTCATTGTATCATTGTATCATTGTAACATTAGCCAGCATTCAGAGAGAGAAGAACAAGCAAAGACTTGTGGAGAGAACATCCATGTACAGATATTGAATTAATAGAAGAAAGCTTTGATTCAAATCCATGGTTATGTGTCTATTCTTTGTGTGTTAATGTTATGCTCATGAATGTTTGTTTTATGTTATGCATTTGTTTTGTATATGTTGTGCATATGATTTCATGTTTCGAAACTGAAGTCTGAAGGAGAGGGGGAGAATGAGTTGCAATTGTTTCTCTATCTGAGCCAGGAGATTCCTGCAAAGGTGTGCAGTTGAATTCATCTGCATGGAGTGCGTTGATGAGGGCTCAGTAGGTTCACTCTTGTTCTCATTCACCCAGGAGTGGAATAGAGTTGTTGAAGCCGTGCAAGGAGTGCGCAGGCTGGAGAAGAAGTCTCAGTTATTAATCTGAACCGAGGAGATAGAAGACTGCTGATGCAGGAAGTGCGCAGAGTCGGAAGGATTCAACACTTGAGAAGTTGTTGAACGTCGAGCGCGAGGAGTGCGCGTGAATCCATTTGAAGGAGTCAGAGTGGAAAATCTCAGGAGGATTAACACCTTCGAAATCTTGTGAAAGAGAACACAGGAGGGTTGGTCGAGGAAGGGTCAAGCAGAGTTCGCAGGAGCAAGCTTGGAGAGAAAGTCTCTACAGAAACTCTTAGCCACCCCAGGAAATCCTCAAGGAGGAGGAATTGACGGTCAGTATTCACCGAGGAAAACAGTGAAATCCCGTCCGCCGTCAGATCTGGAAAAGTCGCGCATGGGTNTAGCGTGCAGGGGAGGAGCCAGGGAGTCATCGGGACTCGGCTCATCGGAGGATCGGAGTTGCTAGAGACAAGGGTCTCGTGTCTAAAATCATGATTAGCGATTTCCCGATGCGATCGGAGCCGTTGATCCGCAGGACGCGTGTCCAAGGATCCATTGGAATCGGAGTTCGAAATTTCGGGGTTTCTAAGGATAGAGGAACCGTCACCCAGGAATCAGGATATCGCGAAACGCGATATCCCGATAGTTAGATTTGAGGGCCCCAAAAGGTGTGATAGGGGACAAGTGTCGTCGCGCATCGGGGTTCGGAGTTTTGGAGGTCCTATGTACATTGACATCGGAAACCACGATATTCCGATACGCAATTTCCCGACAGCGTAAGGGCGTAGTGGAGGACAGGTGTCAGAAAGTTGAGCCTAGAAGTGGTCAACGCCAGGTGGCATCGAAGCTCGGGAATCGGGGATCCATGAGGTGTGTGATTCACGACCTCATAAAGACCGATTTCCCGACGGGTAAAATTCCGACAAGAGAAAGGGAAGCCCTGGTAATCTACTCATCGAGTTTCGGAGTTTTGTGAGACCAAACTGTGTGTTTTCAAGACTCGCAAAATTGCGAAGTCCAATTTCCCGATTTTGAAGGGAGGTCACTTGAAGAGTTGTTGTGGGTAAGGAAAATTCCCGTCAGGGAATAAGAGGGACCTTTGAAGTCCTTCGGGACGAGTTTAAACGAATATCCTAAGGGAGAAGGCGTGCCCGAGGGTGCGGCTGCGTCAGAGTGGTATCAGAGCAGATATCTTATCTGTATATTTTAGGCAAGGGGGGAGAAGAGGAGAAGAAGCACTCTGATACACATAGAGTGGTATCAGAGTGGGAGTGACTCTTTGTTTTCTACAGCAGAGAGAGAGAGGAAATTCATCATGCCGCCCAGAAGAGAAAGACAGTCACCCGACCTAGAAGATAAGGAGGTGAGAAGAAGAGGGAGACCGGCACAGAATCCAGAAATGGAAAGACAGATACGTGATCTTCGAGCAACGTTAGAAGACATGAAGGCAGTGCAGAGACGCACAGCCAGTGCTAGAGATCTGAGTGACTCCGAAGGCGAAGTTGAAGTTGAGCCACCAGAAGAAGTTGCATCCGAAGATGCAACAAACGAGCGACTGATTAAAGCTATCGCCTGGATGAGTTCAAAGACAAAAATAGACATTCCAGCTTATGAGGGAAGCTTGGATGCAGAAGAGTTGTTAGATTGGATTAGAGCTCTAGATACCTACTTCGATTATGAGGATATCGAAGAGGATAAAAAGGTTAGGCATGTTGTCATGAAATTGAAAGGACATGCAGCATTATGGTGGGACGAGCTTCAAGCAGACAGACGTTCCAAAGGTAAGCAAAAGATCAAAAGATGGGATTGAATGATTGCAAAGATGAAAGCGAAATTCATCCCAAGAGACTACCAAATTAATCTATTCAGGAGGATGCAAAACCTAAAACAGAAACTGATGACAGTGAAAGAATACACCGAGGAATTCTATCGACTGAACATCAGAGCAGGTCATCGGGAGAGCGATGATGAGAAGGTTGCCAGATATCTGAATGGTCTGAGATACGACATTCAGGATGAATTAAGCATGGTTACCATCAGGACGGTGGACGATGCTTATCAAATGGCTCTGAAAGCCGAGGAGAAGCTAAGCCGTAAGAAAAGTCAGCGAGGGCGAGGCAGAAGTCAGCCCAGAGGCAAGGCAGTTTCCCAGGAGAAATATCATAATCCCAAGGAAGAATGGAAGAAACCTCAGGGTAATATTGAGAGAGTTGGAACCTCACAGCGAGGGCCGCATGTTGAACAGAGAGGACAGCATACAGAGCAAAAGGGAGACTATGCTGACGCAAATACTTTTCCTCGTACCAGAGGTAGGGGAAGAGGCAGAGGTGGAGTAATCACATGCTTCACGTGTGGAAAGAATGGACACAAGGCAGTTGATTGTCCAGATAGAAAAAAGGATCGTGGAGAAGCTCACATCGCCAAGGCACAGAGGCGAGATGCTGAAGCAGAAGACGCGGAAGACGGAAGCTCACTTATGATGCGAAAAGTCCTTTTGACACCTGAGAAAGAGGTGCAGGAAAGTTCAGCTCAAAGGACCAGACTGTTCAGGACAGCTTGCAAAACCAAGGATAAGAAATGCAAGGTTATCATGGATAGTGGAAGCATAGATAATCTCGTTTCAACCGAGATGGTTGAAAAGCTAGAATTGGAGACAATTGATCACCCGAGTCCATACAAAGTCTCGTGGCTACAGAAGGGACATCAGGTGAGTGTCACTAAACAGTGCTTAGTTGACATCAAGATAGGAGGATATAATGATAAAATACTCTGTGATGTCATTCCCATGGATGTATGTCATTTATTGTTGGGTAGACCATGGCAATATGACCGAAATGTGGTTCATGATGGGAGGATGAACACATACACTTTAGAGAAGGATGGGAGGACACACAGATTGCTTCCGATAAGGGATAAGGAGGTGAAGCCGGAAGTAAGCAACACAATACTTCTCATGAGTGGGAAGGAACTTCTTACAGAGATGGAGAAGAAAGAAGATCCACAATTCTTTGTGGTCAGAAAGCCGAAGATTATTCTGACTAGCACCAGAGTGGATGACTTACCAGATGAGATTCAGGAACTGTTGGGAGAGTTTGTTGACATCATCGTGGATGAATTACCTCATTCGTTGCCACCGATGAGGAGTGTGATCCATCACATTGATCTCATACCAGGAGCCAGTTTGCCGAACAAAGATGCGTACAGATTGACGTCGCAGGAGAACGAAGAAGTTAAAAGGAAAGTGCAGGAACTATTGGATAAAGGACTGGTCAGGGAAAGTTTAAGTATGTGTGTCGTTCCAACAGTGCTTAGTCCGAAGAAGGATGGAGGTTGGAGAATGTGCACTGATTCAAGAGCGATAAACAAAATTACCATCAGGTACAGGTTTCCACTGCCGAGAATGGATGATTTGATGGATTGCCTGAGTGGGGCAAATTATTTTTCGAAAATTGATCTGAAGAGTGGATATCACCAGATTCGCATGAGGGAAGGTGATGAATGGAAGACAGCATTCAAGACGAACGAAGGTTTGTACGAATGGCTGGTCATGCCGTTTGGCTTGACAAATGCGTTGAGCACATTCATGAGACTAATGAATGAAGTCTTGAAGGAGTTCATCGGCAAATTTGTAGTCATATACCTGGATGACATACTGATTTTCAGTAAGACAAAGGCTGAACATTTGAAGCATTTGGCCATTGTGATGAGAAAACTACAGTAGGAGAAGCTGTTGATTAACATGAAGAAGTCCTCATTTATGAAGACAGAGCTCATTTATTTGGGTTTTGTTATTTCGGAAAATGAGTTGAAAATGGATCCAAGTAAGGTAGAAGTGATTAAGAATTGGCCATCACCGAGAAATGTTTTCGAGGTGAGGAGTTTCCATGGTTTGGCTAGTTTCTACCGAAAGTTCATTAGGAATTTCAGTGGAATTAGCGCAGAAATGATGGACACAGTGAAGAAGCGACATAAGTCTTTCCATTGGACAACAGAGGCTGAGAAGAGCTTCAATCTGTTGAAGCGGAAGATAACGGAACGACCAGTGTTGGTGTTGTCGGACTTCAAGAAGACATTTCAGGTGAAATGTGATGCAAGCGGATATGCCATAGGAGTGGTCCTGAGTCAAGAAGACAGACCGGTTGCATACTTCAGTGAGAAGTTGATCCGGATTATTTTCGGCACGAAATGAGAGCGGAGATATAATAAAGAAATGCACAGAGATATCGCGTATATCTAGTAATATAACAGAAATATATCAGAGATGCAACC
>SNQJ01S0085186.1:34377-46649 GCA_010110895.2 Picea sitchensis | reverse complement strand
AGTTGATAAAAATTAACGTTTTTGTTTAAATTGAGATTTCTATGCTCGTTTCTAACTTTTGACATATACTCTTGTAATGAATGTCTCATACTATAGTGAATGCCTTAAGTTTGTCTCAAAGCAAGCCAAGGTATGAAACTATTTGAAAAGGTTGATTTTGTAGCTCATTATAATTATCAAGATTCAAATGGGGCCCCTTTAAATTTTGTAAAACTTTAGGGGGAGTTGTTGGCACCCAATAAATGACGACGTATTGGGTGAAGCAGTTATATCTGATCTGGTAAGATTTCATCTCAGGAAGAAAAAAATAAGACTTGAAAAATGATTTAAGATCCTTGAAATAAATTCACTCTAAGACCATATAGTATTAGGATAAGCTCATTATTATAACGAGACAATAGAATTTGTTTTGCAGGGGATTATAACCTGAAATAATGTCTTAATCAAAGAGTCACGATGTTTATAAAAGAACTTTAATACCTTTGACAGAGCCACTGCTTCCAGCAGGCGTCCATAGCCTCGACAAGGATGTCATTTAATCCACTCAAATGCTTTAATCCGATCCAATAGTTGTATCCACGTGATGTATACTTCCATAAAAGTTAATTTAAAAACATATACCTGCTACCTTTCGACCTGACATTGCTTCGCTGCCAGTAGACCTGTTCAGTACCCTGACAAAGTTGTTTTGGTATCATGTTTGCATTTACTCGCTGCCAGCAAGCCTGTTCAGTGCCTCGACAGGTTTACACACACTTCCCACACATAAGTTCTTTCAACCCTCTTATGCCACTTTTAAATAGTAATACAATTATAGATTTATTGATGACAAAGAGAGAGGGGTGATACTGGAGGTTAATTTCAATACAGGTGAATAGTTGATCATGTTATTTATTTGCTTTCAAAACTGGAAGTTTTATCATGGTTTAGAGATTTTAGATTTCATTTAAGAAATCATCTAGAGAATGGGGAAGCACTTAAAAGTGATTCCTTAAGAATATGGACAACGTAAAAAGTTTAAAGATCATTGTAATTCTCAAAGATTTAAAACACATCTCTGGTGTAATACTCTGGCAAAGAAAATTTGAGGACAAAACGAAAGTGACAATTGACTTAAAAATCAATTGTTTGAGCTATATCTTAATATCATGACCTCTTTGAACTATTTCAAATTGCTTGAAAAACACAAGTCTTGAAATGAATGATTCCTTCAACAATAGCTCTTTGATAATAAATATATTGATTCAAAAGGACAGACAAGAAGAAAACTCATTCAAAACAATAAAAAAAAACAAAAAACACAGAGCAAACCAAATCAAATTTTATTAATGGGATTCAAAATTAGAAGTACACAAAATCAAAACAACAAAAGAAAACTTGCCAGGAAACAATTTTGTCCAAAGATAAACTTGAACTTTTGGATCCACTAGCATCTCATTATAAAATAAATGAATAACTAAATCATATAAAATATCATGTGCGAGAAAGTTCTTTTCTTAAGATAGTGATGCATGAGATGTTACTTTGACCAAGCATTATTATTAAAAATAAAAGAGACTAAAAGAAAATAGAAAAATCTTTATTAATATGAGTGCAGTCTTTCTCATGGCACCTTGGGTGAGGGTTGAATTGACAGTTCAAATTTACTTATCTCTTTACTTTCCATTTTAAAATTTCCATGATGATAATGTGTTTTTGAAAAGAAATATTCAATGAAAAAGAAAAGAGAAAAGGATTAAAGTGGACTTCCCTGACCATTTCAACTGAATGTGAATGTCGATTTCGGTCGAAACGAGAGCCCAAAAGGAGATAGGGAGAGAGAGTAAGGTGAGGTAATTGGGTATAGAGGAATCTCCATCTTTTCGACATAACGGAGAATCTGAGTGCCTCTCTAATTGGGATTTTAGAAAGGATGAGGCAAAGCAATTCGTCTGAAAGTGCAAAGAACGATCGATGTTCATTAGAATTAGGTTATATGGAAGGTTATATATATGTTAACGATCAAGTTTATAATGACGATCGATGCTCATTAGAATTAGGCAAGCCTTAGCTCTCATCTCAGAAGTGAGATTTTTCATGTGCTCTATGACAACAATCAAAGAGCAGATTACTATGAAAACAAGGCCACATAAGAAAAGGAGGGGACACGTTAATTTTGAATTTGAAGGGACACGTGGCTTTCAATGCAAAGTACAAGTCTTGATTTATAAACATATTTCCACACATTTAATTGTGAATTTGAAGGGACACGTGGAAAAGCATATTTCCACACATTAATTGTGAATTTGAAGGGACACGTGGCTTTCAATGCAAAGTACAAGTCTTGATTTATAAACTATGGGGTGATGGGATGGATTTCATATCGCTCCCCTTATAACCACCTATGTGGCAATTATGAAGTTACATGGCTCTATGGTAATTATGAATTGTTATGTCTCAACTCACATGATTGAGGTGGGATTAAGAGTATAGATTCAACTATGGATGTTCACGGATTTTGATCTATTGGCCTTTGGCTTTGGTAGGTAAGTGATGGGTCAGATTCGATTCCACAACATTCTTGTCTTTGGTCTGGCTCTTGTCTCTACATCCTATTTATTTTTGTCTCAACGGTTTGACGGACCTAAGAAACTCTGGCCCTTGCTCCTACTCTCCTGGGTAAGCAGTTGTTCTTCTATGTTTTCTATGTTGAGTTTCCTAGTCAAAGATGCTTGTTTTGTTAGTAGTTATGAGTGTGTTTTTTCCCTGGAGGGTGTTGTTAGATGTGGGGATATTTTTTGTCTTAGCTCTAGTGATTTGATTAGGCTTCTTGAAATTTGGCCAATTGTGTTATGTGGGGAGTTTATGTTTGTAGCGAAATTAAATTTATAGGATTTTAATATTAATTCATTAGATTATTAAATTTTAATTAGGGATTTATTATTTTTAGAAAAGAAGAAGAAGTGAAATCTATTTTTATTAAGTTGATTGCATTTAATGAAACTTATATTTTGTGACCTACTCGAGCTATTTTATAATTATGCTAAATATTCAAGGGATTTGATAGCATGCCATATTATTGAATGTAGGGAGGTGCCAGGAGAGTATTTTGTCATAGTTTTGGCCTTCCTAGAATTTGGGGGGCCCAAGGGAGTTGAAAAATGCAGTGGAGAAGGAATAAATGAGGGGGGGTTTGGTTTTTGAGAGGGATGAGAAACCCAAAGGAAAAAATATTATTAGGCGAGATTTTAGCAACGAGTCTGGAATTGGGACTTGGTATTTTGGTACTGACACTAGGATTTGGATTGGGTATTCTAGACATATTGGGGCTGTGGTTTTGGAGCTTTGGGCATGCAGGGCCAAGAAACCTGTTTTTTTGGAGTTAGGAAGTCGACAAGGCTACTCCTAGCTAGTTGGGAGGATAAACATAGTTGGAAACCTACTAAATATTTATGGGTATCCTACCAAAGATATAAAGGATGGAATTCTAAATATAGACTACTAAATCGAACAAGGCTATAGTTGTTTTCCTAATTTTAAGCTAATTACATTGACTGATTAGTCCCAAATAAAATGATAGAATCATAATATAAATTAATTAATGTGTGGATGCAATTGTGGAAAAGTGTTAGATGAACTATGCTATTAGCGAATAGAAGAAAATGATAACTCCTTTGAATTTTGCATAGACCAAAAAATCTTTGCAAGCAAAATTTCTTAATTTGACAAAATAAATCTAGTATTCAAGTTTGAAATTTGGCTTAATAAAACTAATTTTTAGATAAAATTCCCATTTTTGTATTATGGAAATTATTACAAATTCTTGACTATGAAGTCTTGGTGAAGGGATTTACAAAATCATAGTTTTGTATTATTGAAGGAAGATGTGTACAACAAGAAATTTTACACAATCCTATTTTAGCACCTCCATCTCTTAAGTTTGGGTTCCTATGTCCTCAACCACTTAATCAAACTCTTACTCAACAAATACACAAATACGACTTTAGTGGAGGATCCAAGGGGTGAATCAACAAACATTACTCAAGACTCAGACAAACATGTAGAACGAGGATGGATCCACATATTGAGAGGATCATGGAAAATGTATTTTAACAAGGCTTATGTTATTTATCAATTATATGGGTGTCCTCCCTGTTACATGTCAAATTCCCATGCTTGCATAATGTGTCACAAATGTCACGTCACAAGTGTCGCATTTGGATCAAACGTCGCATCATAACCATCACAAGTGTCGTAAGTGTCACACCCAATCTGTCGCAAGTGTCGTAACATGCTTTACACACTTTTAGTAAGTGTCATAACTCAATCGACATCATCAAAACACTTGCCACAAACCCTAAATCATGTTGGAAGGAAAAACCCCATCATTTGGCAATCAAAACATATCTTTTTACCTGGGATTTTGACCATTCTTTGGACATTTAAGAAGACCGCCACTCCCTTGCCTATACTTAGGGAGCGTCGACACTCCCTACACCATGTTAAGGGGGCACTTTGGCACCCTGTCTACAACTTTATGGGGGTGTCATTGTTGGCTGAGGGAATCAAGGTGAATCCCACCTTATTATAAGGTCAAATATCAAGGTTGGGGGTCTGTTTGGCTCGAATCCTCCTCTATGGCTCTATCTTAGGAAAGAATCACAACCTATGGAGTCATATCCTCAATCAATTCTAAAAATGCTCAAGGTGGTTGAGCCTCTAAAATCCTAAATTTGAGGCATTTCCATAGTAGAAAGGAGGAATAAATCAGTAATAGCATCGTTATTTTGATTCTACATTGTTCATGCAAGGGTTGGATGAGGAGATCATGGAGGAATTGTCGTGTCTCCAAACTCAAATTGTAAGTATCTGCTTTGGGTTCTTTAATGAATATCCTCAAGGCCTATTTCCTTCAAGTATGTGTACTTTCACATCTACTTATCTATTGTTGTTCAATATTCATAGATATATCTATTTGGTTAATTATATAGAGTACAATAAAGGTATCTTTGTTTTTTTTGCAGGATTTGATCTTCCTTGAGGAGCTTAGAAATCAAGCCGGAGAATTGGAGCACATAGGACAATCGTCAAAATAATGTGTGTTACACTTTTCTTCTTCGCGTTCAATTAGATGAGTTAGATCTAAAAGGAATATAGAAACCACTTGTACTTTTCTGTCTTGGTAATATGGGTCTATAAATCCAAGGGAGATTTCACCTGTTCATAGGGGAAATATTCTGTAACACTCCCTAGTCAACCATGGACCTCTTATTTATATGTCTAGAAAGTAGTTCCAACAATGGAGGATTGAAAATATGAGATATATAGGTGTATGAAATCCAAAATATCTACTTGAGGCCCATTCATTTTTCATTTATTCCACCCATGATGAAAATGGAATCCAAGGTACAATGCAAGTACCACTATGTAAATAAAGGTATTTCTATCAAACATAGGGGAAACCACTCAGTTAGCAGGCAATGATGAATACCATCTATTGACCACAAGGAATCCTACCAAGTCCTAGGGTGATAGTGATCTATAGGTCTACCTCTTAGATAAATGTGTTGTAGTTGATAAGAGAAGACCCGTTGATGAGAAGGAAATGATATGTCATTTTACACTGAAACAAGAAAAATAATTTGATTTGATTGTGAATTGAGAACTACTTGAATTAGTTGGGAATGGATGACTAGGATAGTCAAGATAGATAAGTAATGGTTGACAAAAGGTTATCAAAATTATAACTTCCCTTTAATATTAACACAACAAATGCCAAAAAAAGCCAATGATATAAACCATCAATGTAGGAGGCATTGAAGCATACTCCATAAGGATTGGAAAAGTAACCAATCAGAGGAATTTGAAGATGAATTCAAAATCATAGTATGAATCCTTAGGAAATATTAAAAACCCAACTATATAGATAAATGGATGAAAATAGGTGTTTTTTAAAACAATGGCACTAACAAATTTCTACCACACTTATAAACGCATCATAAAGATATCAATTATTTCACCCTTCTTTCTTTTTATAAACATGTAATTTTTTTGTCTTTTCAATATTAGAAAATCCTAAATAAAAATAAAATAATGCTATATAATGGAGGAGATGAGTGTTGTAGGGAGAGGAAATATGTTCCAAGTGCATAGAATAGACCATGGTAAAAAAAGGTGATGTGTAGGATAAAAGACACATATTCTTTCCCCCTTGTTTCTATTATAGACAGTAGTTCGCTTCAACACTTTCTATTGTAGCTGTAAAAATTTTGTCAATTGTTGCAAGTTCTATTATAATCATCTAATAATGAGAAGGAAAAAGTTGTGTTGCTTGTATAGGGAGCTCCTCTCTCACTCAATAAACATGATGGTTATTTTCTGTTCTAATTCTTCTTCTCCATTTCCATATATATTCTTTTTTCTCTGCTCCGCGCTATATAATGTCTGCTCTTCATTGCCCATTCAAGTTTTTGTGTGATTTTCAGATCTGAATTGTATATCAATTGGTATGAGAGCCTCGATCCAAGTCATCTTCTTCTCAACCACGAAATTCAAAAGAGAGGCCATCGAACAATTTTTTTTCTCAAAGCTAGACGTCCTTCTTAGGACTTCCAGTGCACCCTCCTTAGGGCTTCCATCACTTCCATTTTTCACCATTCTCCACATGCACACTTCAGGGTATTGGGTTCCTTCTGAGGGCCCTCATAATTTTAGTGATTCTCAACACAACCTCCAGTAACATATCGACATCTGTGGTGAATGAAAATTATGCCACCATGAAGAAAGCCATCTACATATGATTCCACATCCACTTCCATAGCTCCAATTAAGGATTTAACGATGTATCTCCAAGAACTACTTCATCTGCAATAACACATATCTACAACACCCATGCAACTAGATACACACTTCCAATTACCAAAGTTTGTGGGCCAAATGAACGACGATAATGTTGACTCTTGGCTTCACAGAATTTCCACATACTTTTGTAGATGTCTTGAATGACAATAGACATAATGCTTCATATCATCAGTCTACAAATCGAGGGAATTGCATAGACATGGTGGGACACTCAGTTGGAGAATTCTTCCCGGGTCATGGACATAGGAGACTTGGTCGAGACAAAAACACCACACATTACGACGTGGGAGATATTTTTCCAGGCACTCAAAGATTGCTTCTATCCTCTGGGATATGGAAAAAACCTCCTTGTCAAATGGTTGCAACTCTGTTGACTTGGCCATCAATCAATACAAAGCTACATAGATGTCTTCTACAAGTTGTGCATCCAACTACACATTTCAGATCTGGAAGAGGTATCGGTTGTCAAATTTATTTCTGGTTTATTAACAATTTTCCTTCGTGACGTGTTGGTTTATATTTCTCTCTTCTACTTCTTGGGTTGACCCAAGTTAGGATCTCAATAGGCTTAAAAAAAAACCCTCTAAAACTATCGACTCTCCTTGTAAACCAAAAGGAAACACAGTGAACAGAGTGCACTGCGCGGTCTCACCCGAGATAGTTTTATGGGTGACGACAATGCTCAAGTGCTTGCAGTCTAGGAATGAGTGGGGATCTAGGATTGTATTGGATTTTCTTCATGCCTTAATCTAATTATTCCTTCTTTTATTCCTAAGATTCATTCATATTTTAGGTCATGAATGCATTATAACATATTTAGCTTAACCATTCATTCATAAATCATTCATTGATAGAAATGAAACATGCACTAAAAATATCATGCCACACAGGTTTTACCGTGGTTCACCTCCTCCTGGGCTATGTCCATAAAGATTTGGATTCTTTGCTCTTTATTAAGTTAGTTGCAAAATATAGTGCTACGCACATTACATCTCTCTTCTTATAAGTATGAAGAGATTCAAGACCCTCTATGAGGTGGACTAGATCACACTAGGCTCCTCAACTTGTGATCTAACACTCAAATTCTGGTCTACTTGACTTTTCTACAACTCAACAAATTTTACAAAAATTCTTAGAAAAATAACCGAACAACTAATAACACTAGTATTTGAATAGAAACCCAACCTAGACCTCCTAGGTTCTTATTTATATTATATTATAATATTATAGTCCTTACAATATCTACCAAAACCCTAACCCTAAAATGGTTAGGTTTTCCTTCCTGCGTGCCTTGCATGTTGATTTTCCTCGTACGTGATGTTTTTTTGTCAGCTGGTCTTCTCCAAAATTAGGCCTTTCCCTCCAAGATTGGGTCTTTCCTCAAAATAGTCCTGTGCCTAATAGGCCCCCAACACTGACATTTGCCTCGTCCTGATCCACCAAGGTAGTGTGCGGTGCCTGAACAACCTCTACCAAAATGTGGAACTTGTCCTTCAGTTCCTTTCCTTTTTCTCTTATATATGCACCTTTGCTTGTTAGTGCCTCTACTGTTTGCACTATTATTTCCTCTTGCCTTAATGCTGCGGTCTCTTCTTGTGTCTGTACTCTGCTCATCTTCTCCTCCTCCAACTACACAATCATCTGAGCTACTTTTTCTTGTAGGGGTTCCAGTTCAGCTTGTCTTTCTTACTTCTTTGTCTGCACGGTTTTCAATTCTGATTGGAGCTTCTTCATGTCTTGAGTGCCCTTCAAGCGCTTTGTGATTCTCATTGTTTTCTTCCTTTGTTTTATCTCTGGTATAACAACGTGTTGAAGGGTGTAAATGACACAACGTCAAGTGGAAGGTTACATCTGGACCGGGGTTGTCTAATTAACCAAAGCCGTTTGGTATGGTCTGACCCGACAGGTTTAATGGCTCTGTTGGCCAACTAAAGTCCTAAAAACAGTAAAAGAAATAAACTAATCTAAAACTATGATTCTAACAAATGATATTACTTACTAATGTTTATTAAAAATAAAAGTGAATATAGAAATGATTATAAACAATCTATATACAATTTACAAGGTTTACTTGAAATCTTGCGAAAATGAATGTTCATAATAATGTTTCAAAATAAGATAAAATAAGAACATAATTTTTGTTGTTGTTTTAATGTTTAAATATTTTAAACTAATAAATACTAAGAAAATACAATTGAAACAATGACACAGAAAGAATCAAAGCTAATTAATGCAATCATCGTCTCATTCATATATAAACAAATCTGAATAAAAGAAATCAATGCACCTACTAACCTCTCACTGATCAACAATACTAAGCTAAATTCATCTCTCTGTATTGTATGAGCTCCTCTTAACCTGTGTCAAGTGTAAACCTATGACAAAAGAAAACATAATGCTTCCTGAAGAAATTCAAGGAAGTGTTTCATATTCTGGAGCGAGTTTATAATGACAGAAAGACAAATAATTATATATTTTGTGACCTTGAAATGTCCAATAACTGAAAATTAAAGAAATTTCAATTCTCAGGAATGGTGTTACCAGATATCTAGCATCAGGTGTAAACTCAAAATACTTGAATAGATGATCAGTCATAGATATAAATTAAACCAAAAGATAATGAACAACATAAAGAAAAACATGATATAAAATATTATGTGCAGAACTGACTAAAGCTAATTCGACACAGATAACATTTCACATCAAGAAATTACATGAGAAGACAATGAAAAAACACTGCAAAGTCTACACAGGATGAAATCCAAAGAGTAAACTGCTTTCTCATATAGTTTCAACAAAATATGTTCATCATATGGTCCACGAATAACTTTTGGGATAATAGACTCTTAAAGATTGAAAAAATTAATATATAATTGATAGTAATTAACCATGTATTGATAAAACAGATTAAAACTAATTTAAATCAATGCATAATCAATCATTAAAAGAATATGAAGATATTATAATGAAAATAAAACCATTTTACTCACAGGACAAAAACCATTAAGCAACCTGAAATTCTATATTTTTCTTTAAAAATACTTGTCCATTCTCACAAACATTCCAACCATCCATTACTCCATTTGAAAAGAAAAAAGTTTAAAAAATAAATAATATGCAAAAGAGAAAGGATAAAAATCCTCATCTCAATTTCTCTGGATCCTTTGGCTCTGAATTTTCTCATATATTTATACAATGAATGAACAGTCTAGACGTCATTAATAATTTCCACCACCTGAAATTTGTCTCGTAAAGAGACCCAAATATCTCTCAATTCAAGCATTTGTTTGGGAAATCCCCACAAGTAAGCTAAATGGGTCCATTTTGGAGATGCGTTTTCAACCGTTTCTTAAGATTCCTCACGGTTTGGCTGCAATTAGTCACGCAAAATCGTTTGTCTATTCTTGATGCTTTTCCAAATTTATCTATTGTTGCTCATAAATTTATTTGCAACAATCCAATATTATTTTTGGATCAATCGTCTTGAACGTATTTAGATAATAAAATCAGGCCATGATCAGATCCGTACCAAATAAATGATAATAGAAACCCGTGAAACAAAAAGAAACCTAAATTAATAACCTAAAAACTATGAATAAAACAAAATCTAGAACAATAAAATAAAAAATGAATTTAAATTAACTATAAGTTCTAAAATTACATTGTTTATATTTTCCTTTCAAATATGATCTCAAAATTCTAGAAGCTTCAAGTTGATAGAGAGGAGAAAAATATTAATTTTGGATTTTCACAAAATCAAACAAATGATAGATAATTCTTTTATTATTATTATTTTTATTTTGAAATGAGATGCAAAATGAAAAAAAAATTTAATTAATTAATCCCACCAAATGATTTTGTGAAAATGAGAAACCAACCAAGATTTATTTGATGAAATATTGAACCCATTATTCAAAATAGTCAAACTTGCTAATGAGCAAAATAATTAACACATAATCATAATTTAAACGAAAGTAAACAGTTGATAAAAATTAATGTTTTTGTTTAAATTGAGATTTCTATGCTCGTTTCTAACTTTTGACATATACTCTTGTAATAAATGTTTCATACTATAGTGAATGTCTTAAGTTTGTCTCAAAGAAAGCCAAGGTATGGAACTATTTGAAAAAGGTTGATTCTGTAGCTCATTATAATTATCAAGATTCTAGTGGGGGCCCTTTTAATTTTGTAAAAATTTAGGGGTAGTTGTTGGAGCCCAACAAATGACGACTTACTGGGTGAAGCAATTATCTTTGATTTGGTAAGATTTCATCTCAGGAAGAAAAGAATAAGACTTAAAAAATGATTTAAGATCCCTGAAATAAATTCACTCTGAGACCATATAGTATTAAGATAAGCTCAATGTTATAACCAGACAATAGAATTTTCTTTGCAGGGGATTATAAATTGAAATAATGTCTTAATCAAAGAGTCACAATGTTTATAAAATAACTTCAATACCGTTGACAGAGCCACTGCTGCCAGCATACGTCCATAGCCTTGGAAGGGGTGTCATTTAACCCACTCAAATTCTTTAATCCCATACAATAGTTGTATCCACATGGTGTATACTTCCATACAAGTTAATTTAAAAACATAAACTTGCTACCTCTCGACTCGAAATTGCTTCGCTGCCAACATGCTTGTTTAGTACCTCGACGAAGTTGTATTGGTATCATGTGTGCATTTACCCACTGCCAACGAGTCTGTTCAATACCTAGACGAGTTTACACACACTTCCCACACATAAGTGCTTTCAACCCTCTTATGCCACTTTTAAATAGTAATACAATTATAGATTTATTGATGACAAAGAGAGCGGGGTGATATTGGAGGTTAATTGCAATACATGTGAATAGTTGATCATGTTATTTATTTGTTTTGAAAACTGGAAGTTTTATCATGGTTTAGAGATTTTAGATTTTATTTAAGAAATCATCTAGAGAATGGGGAAGAACTTAAAAGTGTTTCCTTAAGAATATGGTCGGCGTAAAAAGTTTAAAGATCATTATAATCCTCAAAGATTTAAACCACATCTTTGGTGTAATACTCTGGCAAAGAAAATTTGAGGACAAAACAAAAGTTACAATTGACTTAAAATTCAATTGTTTGAGCTATATCTTAATATTAGGACCTCTTTGAACTATTTCAAATTGCTTGAAAAACACAAGTCTTGAAATGAATGCTTCCTTCGAAAATAGCTCTTTGATAAGAAATATATTGATTCAAAAGGACAGACAAGAATAAAACTTTTTCAAAACAATCAAAGAAAACAAAAAACATAGAGCAAACAAAATCAAATTTTATTAATGGGATTCAAAATCAGAAGTACACAAAATCAAAATAGAAAAAGAAAACTTTTCAGGAAACGATTTTGGCCAAAGATAAACTTGAGCTTTTGGATCCACTAGCATCTCACTATAAAATAAAGG
>SNQJ01S0085186.1:0-12232 GCA_010110895.2 Picea sitchensis | reverse complement strand
TATATATATATATATATATACTTACTTTTCTTTTGCGTCCTAAATTAATTAACAATTATTACTTGCATCGTTAAATTGTTGATGTATGATGAATTAATAACTATATTACCATGGCGCCATCGAATACCGATGATGCATGATTGAATTAGAACTTGTTGAATATTGCGCCTTTAAAAATTGTTGATGTGTCGTCAATTTATTAATTGTGTTCTCTTGCGCCTTGCGAAATAAAATCGATATCTCTTGCGCCTTGAATTGTTGATGTGTAAATGATGGATTAATTGAATAGAATGCTCGCGCGTAGTTCAATAATGTGATGTATGAATAGTAGAGGATTTAGACTCCTTGCGTGCACTTAATTATAATGTAATGTATGGTTTTAGATATTAGTCTTTTGCGCGAAATGAAAAATTTGATTATGACGAATGTTTTCCTATTGCGATTGGGATTTGCGCATCGAATATAACTGATAAATGCTTTTGTGCCTTGGATTTAATATGGTCTATGATGTGTTATGTAAATGTTTACTCATGCACCATGTTCTATTGCGGTTCAGGATTGATGGATTGATGAAATTGATTATCTTTGAGGTTGTTGGTTTAGCATAGTTAGTTGGTCTTGATTATCCTAGTGGGATGTAGACACCTCCTTGTTCCTCATAACATTCTCCAACCCTGAGAACTTAAATGGTTGCATATGTATCCTGGAGGTCCTAACCTTGCAGGGTAGGATGGGTGGGTAGTCATTTATATTCATTATCTGATTGAATGCTTGTAATTTGCTTCAAGCTTTCATGATGTGCTAATTTACTATGCTATTTATGTTTATGTGTTGCTACCCTTCGTTGACGTGTTGATTGCATTGTTATTTATTTCAATGATGAGTAATGGGTGATGTTGTTATTTTGTGTCGTTATCATTTATGATGATGGTTGATTATATGTCATTACTAAATTGTGGATGCGTTGGTTGCGATGTGATTTGATTACGACGATGTGTCGTATGTAATTCATACATTTGATGTCGTCGAATTGTGTTGCTATGATTTTATCGTTGAGGTTAATTTCCTAGCGCTTCAAAAAAAATTACCTATTGGATGCCATTTTTGGGTTGTAACGATTGGGCTGTTAAAAATTTTAGAAGTGATAGCAAATCTAAATTCGCATTGTCTTGTTACTTGTAGCTTTGCATTATCACATACCCAACCGAGATAATAATGGTTTTTATGAGGTTTTGTTTCCAATCCTAATTTCTTGACAATTTCTTCAGATATAAAATTTACTTGGGAACCAATATAAAAAAGAGTATCAATTTTTATATTCTTAGTTATCACCCTTATATGAAAAAACTCACTTCTTGTTCTTTTATAATTAGGATATGGAATTGAAGAGCTTGAACTAGCATGAGAAGATAGTAGACCTTGCACTCCTACAATTGTGATTTGTGTTTCATCACCTGAATCAAACCCCAAATCTTGTTGTACCGTTGCAACAATCTTTGTCTTTCCTCTGCCTCCAAACCTTTTAGGCCTTAACTGAGGATGAAACTTCCAAAAATGAGCATCATCATGCCCTTCCTTTCTGCAATGAGAGTATGCAAGCCTTTATTCTTCTTTATTTAATGTAGCTACCTTTTCCCCTTGTTCTTACTTCCCTTTTGCTGAAGAGGCTCCATGGAGGAATCATCATTAACATCCTTCTCCCTGGACTCAAGATGCGTAGTTTGGACACATACTTCATCAAGATTAGTGGTATTAAATAAAAGAATAGTATGGTGAATATTGATATGCAAAGCACCAATGTATTTTAGAAGAGTTTCTTGAGAATACAATGGAATATTTAAAGCCAATGATTTCTTCCTAAAATCTTCAGTAAAAATTTTCACACTTTTCCCTTTTCCTTGTCTCAAATTATGTCATTCCATAATTTCTTTATGTATATATCCTAACTGATAGAACTGTTTTTGTAATGCATATGTGAATTCAGACCAAGATTGAAGAATAATACCATTATTTTGAACACCTTCTTGAAGTTTACTTTCCCACCAAATCAGTGTTGTACCTTCAAGTCGAAGAGAGGCTAATTGAATCTTTACCTCTTATTCATCAAACTACTAAACACGACAATAAACTTATATTTGTCAAATCCAATTATCTAATCTCTCTACATTAAGCTCATCATTATACATGGGTAGCTTAAATTTGACATCCAACTTCAACAATGGATTCTTTGGAGCAATCTTCTTATGAGAAGATAGAGACCGAGAAGGAGAAATAGAATGAGAAGGATGAGGAGAATATGGAGGAGATTTATTTTGTGAAGGATGACCATCTTTATTATTGACTTGACTTGTTCCTTCTCCTCTTCATTTTCCTCTTTTATTGTAGATCTCTTCAACCATTGCCTTCATTAAACTAAATGCCTCGAAGAAATTCTCTTCAAAGTTAAAAGGATTTGTCTTCCTTGGTATGACCATCTCTCTTTTTTGAGTGCTTCTCCTTGCACCAATTTCAGAATTATATACCTAGATTGTTCCTTCTCCCTTATTGACTCTAGGCCTGGTAAGCATCCACACTTACAAACCACATCAAACTATCTTACTAGCTATAATACCGAACTTGATCTGGATCTTTTACTTAACTGGTTAATTACTTGTTTTCTTTAAAGAGTGTGAAAACCAAGACAAAATAAATACATAAAGAGACTATGAGAAAGAATAATAATAAACAAAGAAATAAAAATGACACAACGAGATGATAATGTATTTCACCCAGTGTGGGTTATGTCTTCGGGTCCGCTTCCAATGGAGTGGCCTCTTCTGTTATGATGCAAATATGGAAAAATTACATCAAATTCTCCAATATCAAAGCCGGTCTTCTACTTTTTTATAGCACAATGGCTTCCAAAATCCTTTGAAAATCTATCTTTCCCCGTTTCTATCCACCAAGAGGGCTTAAAGAGCTCGTATATCTCAATATTACAAAATATTGTGGTTTTCAAACATAATAGTCTTGCACTCATTTACAATTGAATTATCCCCTGTCTTGGAAAACTCCCTTTGTCAGCATCGATGCCATGTCATCACACAATCAACGCCACCTTGATGCCACATCACCTTCTAGATTGGATGGCACATCATGCCTCTACCACATTTCCACTTCTCAATCTGGCACATGTCTTATATGAATACCATGTGTCACTTCATACAACCGCCACGTGTCCTCCTATGGGACTTCCATGTGTCACCTTTCTCCTTCCTTTTGTCTTGCTTGAAAAAAACTTCAGAACATGATATTTTTCTCATATGAAGTCCGTTTGAGCCTATTCAAGCATTGTCAAAAATATCTCATCAATCTCTTTGTGATGGAAAACTTTGCATCGAGTTTTGAGACCTTTGAATATTGAGGTATTTTGGATCCTCCTAGATTAGGGAGTCAACCTTCAAGTGAGAAGGAGGAGCTAGCCCCTTCTAGTTATGTCAGGAGACCCAGTTGGTATGAGATGACATTGATGGATTCTCAATATCATGTGGAGGCTCCTTAGAGCACAAATAGGGAAAACAGGTCTATGAATAATTGTCCATGCTTCAGAGTATTGATGTGTAGCATCATCGATTCTAAGACTTCAAGTGTTTAGGGATAAACAAACCAACAAGGTTGTAGGGATACCATTGTGTAATATGATGTGTGCAACATTGTGCCAGGGTTGGAGGGAGAACCAGTTTCAGATGGCTCTTTGATGTGTACCTTCCTCTCTAAGAGGGAGTGTTGATGTTTGTAGCATCAAAAAGGTACTTCCACATTGGTTTTGTGTCTAACATGTGGAAGTTGTCATTAATACCTCTCAAGACTTAGGAAATTCACTTTAGTAAAGATAAATACTTTTTATAATTAATTGAGTTTAATTTAAGGAAATGCCTAAGTTTTTGGCATTAGTGAATTAAATTAAATATTAGCTATTGATCTCACGTGTTGGTGAGATCTAATCTTAGCCATTAATCACTTTGGAGATATAGGGTTTTGGATTTGGAGTAAACTCAACATTATAAAAGGTGGCTAAGGTGAGAGGAGGAGACACACACATAGTGAGATAGTGAGATCTCATTGATTGGGTGGAGAAGGAATTTCATCCAAGTGTGTAGGGTTCGAGGAAGGGAGAAAGGGGCAACAAAGGAGTAGCGACCAACAAGATCGAAGGACAAATCTTGAGGTGTGGTCAATTATTTTGATTTTTGTCTTTTTCCTCAGAGGGGTCATTTCCCCAGGACAAGAGCCATTGTAAGATTGGATTCATTTATAATTAAAAGATGTTTTGAAGGGCATAATATGTGTGCATAACTATGGTTCCCTATTTATTTCTTCCATTGATTTATTTCTTTAAATTGTTAAAGCCCAATTGTTCTTTTATTCAGTAAATTTGCAATACTTTTCAACAAGGTATTTACTAGGAATTAATTGCCAAGGTGTTGAGTTAGTAAAATTAACACCTTTAGAACTGTGACATCCTTGTCCCTATAGGATTGTGTCCTTGTGTCCTTATCTGTAGCATTATCAAACAAAAAAATTGTAAAAACCCCTTTATAGTGGAGAGATCTTGGTGTAAAAACCCCTTTGTAATGGGGAGATGTAATTACAACATGATAAATGTACACAAATATAAAGAGTACCTTGCACCTAACAAATGGGTTATTATAGAATTCTCTAATACCCATATGGTGATTCAACATTTTAAATCTTGGTTTATCTTTATTTAATATTGTTGGCATAAATAAAAAGAAATGTGTAGTTGCTAGATGCTAAGAGTTGTGGACATGTGTGCTTCAACATGTTATGTGGTCATTGGCTTCAATTTTTTTTTGGTATGGGGGAAAAGTTTACAAGGAGGGTAAAAGATAGGTAGCATATTCCAACCACCTTGTCTAGAGTTTAATATGTATGCAAATTCTTGTGTCCCCTACTATCTTGAGGTTAACCTTTAGGGTCTTGATAGCTTTACATGATTCTATTAGTTTGAGAAAATAACATAATTAAGAGATTGTAGAGTTGGATCCACATGCAATTATTTTAGCTTGCACATGAAAATATTTGAGCTCCCTAGTGGCATGAGTATTCAAACAAAAGCAAAGATTTTCAAACAAAAAAAACCTAGGTTGAAAAATTGAGAGTGATATGTCACTCCATTTTTTTGAGGTGAATCACAAAAATTAAGATCTTAAATACACATGAAAGACCATTTCATTGTACAATACAAGAGAATGCAAAATGAAAAAAATTAAATTGTGTTTATACTTTGTATAATGATTCGGAATAATATACATGTATTTGTAAAAAAAGGGATTTTGAAATGAAACACTCATGAAAACAATAAAAGCCTCAAAATTCAATAAAATAAGTCTACCAATACAAAAGTTACATACATGATGATAGTGGGTCAGAAATTTCCAAGCAACATGCAATCTTTAGAATATTAATTTCTCCTTTATAATATGAAAGTTCTTTGTGGTCTTTTAGATTTTTTTTTATAATTAGCTTGGCCATTTTTAACCATTCGGCTAAACAATATAAAAGTTTTAAATAACTATATTCAGTTAAACAATATAAAAGTTTTAAATAATTACGTTGAAAGGCGTACACCTATTGATAATGGGTAGATTTAATAAGGGTTTAGTGCTTAATAAGTTTTCTATGGACAAGATTAAATATGGCTGGAATATTCTTAGTAGTCACACAAAATAAATGGCTGCGATTTCAATCATTAACTTCCTAGCTATTATAAAGACATCAGTTTATGTGTTTACTTTTTTACATTTACCTAATCATATTTAAAAATTACTTTGATAGCTAACTGATTGCCACTTAAGTGATTAAAAATTAAAATATTAACACCAGATAAATGAAGCCCAACAATTTATTTGTTAATAGATAATAAAATTTAATATATTCTTTTAAGGATTCCTTTCATCTTCTTAGCTTTTCAGCGTTCACCAACAGCTATTTTGCTGTTGTGCTAGTTATAAAAAAGGAAAAAAAATATAAATATTAAAGTGTTTTATAATATGAAAGTTCTTTGTGGTATTTTAGATTTTTTTTTTTTTAAATTCTGTTTGCCATTTTTAATTATTGGGTTAAATAACACAAAAATTTTAAATAACTATGAAAAAAAATATAGATATTAAAGTGCTTTATAATATGAAAGTTCTTTGTGATCTTTTATATATTTTTTTATAATTAGTTTAACAATTTTTAATTATTGAGCTAATTAACACAAAAACAAAAGTTTTAAATAATTATCAAAAATAAAAAATTATAAATATTAAAATATTTTATAATAAAAAAGCTCTTTGTGGTGTTTTGGATTTTTTTTTTTTAATTAGGTTGGCAATTTTTAATTATTATGCTAAATAAGAAAAGTTTTAAATAACTATGAAAAACAATTTATAGATATTAATGTGCTTTATAATATGAAAGCTCTTGTAGTCTTTTAGATTTTTTTTTTATAATTAGGTTGGCAATTTTTAACTATTATGCTAAATAACACAAAAAATTTAAATAATTATGAAAAAGAATTATAAATATTAAAATACTTTATAATATGAAAGCTCATTGTAGTTTTTTATAATTAGGTTGACAATTTTTAACTATGGGGCAAAATAACATAAAAGTTTTAAATAACTATGAATTTTTTTTTATAGATATTAAAGCGCATTGGAATGTTTAAATATTTTTTGGAAATGAGTTTAATTAATATTAGATTCCAATAATACATATTCAACAACCTTTGTTTATGTTTATTATAAATCTGAATTAAATTTATTAAAGTGTAATTGTATTTTTATTTTTTTTAGATAATAAAAACTTTTAATAATTTTTTTTTTTTTATCTGTTATTGTTCTCATACATACACATACATATATTTCTACCTAAATAACAATATCTCCCCATACTAAACTATAAAGTACCTTACTACTCTCACTAATATGAAATAAATTCAACTAATTATTTAAAAGATATCTAATAGGGGTTTAGTGCTTAATAAGTTTTCTATGGACATGATTAAATATGGCTGGAATATTCTTAGTAGTCACACAAAATAAATAGCTGTGATTTCAATCATTAACTTCCTAGCTATCATAAAGACATCCATTTATGTGTTTACTTTTTTACATTTATCTAATCATATTTAAAAATTACTTTGATAGCTCACTGATTGCCACCTAAGTGATTAACAGAAATTAAAATATTAACACCAGATAAATGAAGCTCAACTGTTTATTTGTTAATTAATAATAAAATTTAATATCTTATTTTAAGGATTCTTTTCATCTTATCAGCCTTTCCGCGTTGATCAGCCACAATTATATGGCTGTGCTAGTACTAATATACATGCTAAAATAATCTATCAATCAATCTTGGCCTCCAGAAACCCTATTTCCATTCTGGGTTCATGGACCTCTTGGAGCACGGACTTTCGACAATCCGGCTCTTCCTTTCCGATCAGGGCAAAGGAGTAAAAAACATCACCATACACCACCTGATCCATCAAGCTATTCACAGCCAGTCCGACAAAGCGATGTATGATCCTGACACTACCCTCGTGTGGACCGGGATCGTGGCCGGACTGCACTGCATAGAACTTGAATATGGCCTTCCCCTCTTCCTGATAAGAAAATTTCTTCTCCTTCTCATTGTAATTGGTTATGGGGATAATTGCCTTAATCCAGAACCCACAACCACATCTCTTGGAAGCATAGCATTCTCTCTTCAAAATCCCCGATGATCTCTTGGTATTGGGCTCCCCGGCCCTGTGGCAGGCATAGTCCTTGACCTCTGCCATGAACGGTTTGTTGAGAATGTACTTCTACCTGATGCAGAGCACCACCTTGTGTTTGGCGGCCAACTGCTGGAGCCTGTGGGGGGCCTCCTTGGCCCGGACTTCGAAGGAGTCTGTGTATTCAAACTTGTGATGTTTGTTGCGCGGGGCGCTGGCAGCCAGGTCCGAGCAGCAAACGGGGCCCCCTCGCCCTTCTTTTATAAAATGGATGTCATCGGGACCGCCTGCTTCTCGATCTCGATCGTCTCCGGTTCGATTCTCGCGAACGACACATCCAACGCGGTGCGAATCCTTCTTGTGGCTATCTATGGCGGCGTGATCTTCTCGGCCATTTCCGGTTCGCAGGCTGTGCTGGAAGTTCTCTACTCAGTGCCTATGGTTTTGGGGGCCGTGGCGGGAGCTTGGTTTCTGTGGAAGGTTAATACGGGGGCCGCCAAGCATTCTCCCGGTCTGTGGGAATCGATCCGTTACCCTTAACAAAAGGCCACATTTTCAATTCTGTGATTCTTTGTGCTTCAAATTTACCCCTTTTGAAGTTTATGTACGCCTATAAACCGTACTTTCTCGAATGATTTTGTAACCACAGGCTATTCAATGGACGTCATCCTCATGGAAATAATACATCCAATGCTATTCGTCTTCATTTTCTTAAATATTCAGTCGCGGATGAAGGACTCGGGGATTTTGGTGCCCAATGTCCACAATGTCTTGATTTGCCCATTAGGAGCCTCGAAGGGAGTCTAAAACTCTCTTCCTCCACTGCATACACCTGCAAATATCACTTGAGAATATTGTGAAATCAAATTTGTTAAAGGTGCCTTGGATTATTTTCTTCAGCAAGTAGGGCATCTCACACTTTCCTTTTATCTCCTTCGTTGGAATGGTGTGAGGAGAAGAATATTTTGATACCTCTCATAATTGTTTTACTCATTTTTCTTTTTATGGATGGGTCTCCTTACCTAGAGCATGCTTCAAGGCTAAAGCACTATTTTTTTGGAATGGTATGAGGAAAAGAATATTTTGATACTTGTCACAATGGTTTTACTCATTTTTCTTTTTATGGATGGGTCTCCTTACCTAGAGCATGTTTCAAGGCTAAAACACTATTTCTTTGGAATGGTATGAGGAAAATAATATTTTGATACTTGTCACAATTTTTCTACTCATTTTTTCTTTCTATGGATGGATCTCCTTAAGTAGAGCATGCTTAAGTCTAAAGCACGGTGAATTAGTAAATAGGCCTTTAGAGCATGCTTCAAGGCTAAAGCACGGTGAATTAGTAAATAGGCCTTGATAGTTTCTTATGTAATTCACAAGCTATACACATTTCTCCAAACCTCCATAAAGTTCATGTGAAGATGTAACCTTTTGCCTATAATTAGGATATGGTTTGGAGTTTGACATTTTGTGTATCAACGATGAGTATTGTGGTCTAAGTCGAGGTTTATGACCAAATCCTAGAGACATGGGCCTTAAGAGTTTCTTAAGGGTTCATGGCTCATGCACATGGACTCAAACTACCTTAACGACATTGTAGAGGGAATTGTTGTCCTTTAAGTGACATACATGCACAATTTCGACATTTAGTATTGTTAGGATGTGTTTTAAGATTGGTAGGGAGTTTGCATTAAAAATTCATAAATTAAATTATAAATCAATTAATTAAAATTAAGATTAAGTAAATAAAAGATTCACTCTAGTTTTAAAATACCAATTTACATTCATATAACTCATACATTTTTTTTTAAAATTGCAATTTAGATTCATTAGGTAGTTGGTTCTACAAATTCTACCATGTAAGTCAATCTTAATCTCTCCAATCACAATGCCAATCCATTCATAGTGCAATAAATCCAAAACAACTTATTCCACTTTTGAAATGTTATTTTATCCTTTCCTATTAAAAGAACCAAGATTTTCACATTATTCAAGATCATATTTGTTTTTTATACAAACCTTATTCAAAATGTTAGTCTTATTAATTAACTTCTTTGAGTTCATCAAGTATACCATACTTACATAACCTTGGCAATTGATTTTTGAACTTTTCCTTCAATTTTTTTATTTCCATCTCCCTCTTAATACAAACAGAGTTGGTGACCCTTCTTGCTTGCATAACTATTGCATGTGCATAAATTTTTTCAGCCTTTATAAGACCCAAATGATTATCCTCTGTAGTTGTAGCTCTTTGACATATTGTTGCATAAAATGTTTCCATATTGTTCTATGCCTGAAGAAGATTCAACTTGTTTATCTTTTCCTATTGCACACAAGATTCAACTTTTGATTCCACAACCTCAAGCTTAGTCTTAAAAATGACCTCCTTCTTTGAAGGGTTTACTTGACATTCTCTATTCCCTTTCCCTTGGGATATATTTCATTCATCTCCAGGGATATATTTCATTCATCTCCACCACCCATCTCTATAATTTCTATTTGTCCATGAGTATAGAACATCATTTGTACTAGGCTAGACCAAGAAAAAACAACATCATCTTTAATACCACTTTGTCATTTTGTGTAACATTGTGTTTCATAGCAAAACATTGTCATGATATTCAATAAAGCTACAAATAACCTAGATGTTATAATGGTTCTAGAGATAATTTAAATGTTGATAATTTAAATGTTGTAAATGTTAAATGTTAAATATAAAACAAATGTTTCCAAGATAAGTTTTGAAATAAAATAATTTAATTTTACTGTTTTTATTATTCTTATTAACAACATAACTATGAAAATTTCCTTAGGCATTCTCATTAGCCCATTAGGGAGTATGCTAGTTTAATAAAATTCATAAAAATTAAAACAAAAAAACATCGTGCACAGATACTTACAACAGCCAAATAACTGTGTATTTTAAGTAACAATAATGTATTTTAAGATAACCAGGTAAGTTAATGTTAACACTTGTTCTCCTCACATATAACAATTCTGTCAAACAGTTTACTTCATCTTTCTTAAGAGAACCAGTGACCTTCAACTAAGAATAAACACATATCTTTAACCACGTAGATCGATGTTAACGCGTGCTCGTGTAGAAGCTCTCCTTACATAAAACAATTCTATGAAAGAGGCTATTGCATCTCTCGTAATATAACCGCTAACCTTTAATTCCATCCTTTCAAGAGCAGAACAGCTCTCAAGAAAGCTATTCAATACAGCGATTTCCCTCTGGTCGTATTCCAGTATCCTCACTGTTATCATCCGAAGATCGGCAAGTGGAGACCTTCGACATGATGGCATCGGATCTCTAACTATTTCCTGTATTTGGATCAAAACAAAAATCAGGTTTGCCCGTAGATAAGATTTGATTTTCAAATGAAAATAATTTAAATAACTGTTTTAGAGGCATACACAAGACATTTAACCATAAAAGGACTCACAGCAGATGATAAGTTATGATAGATATTCTCTCACCAAAACAAAGATGTCAGGCATGTCCAAACGCTCAAGATGAGGAAGCTTATCCAGCAGCTTGTGAATGAGAGCAATCATCTCTTTTAACGTTGCAACCAGCGACCAGGAAGGTATGGAGAGCTCCTTCAATGCTTTGAAAGTACTCACGATTTCAAGAAATCTGTCCACCGAGAAATTGCATCTCTCCTCAGAGATACTGTATACCGCATCATCCCACTCCAATCGAATCACAGTCACATTTCTTCTCCTCTGCATTGTAAGATGCTGGACCGCATAGGAAATTTCCTGAAACAACATCCTATTTACCGTTAAATCACGTATCATGCATGTCTCCAGAGTTCCAAGCTTTGGACAGTTCACTATTAAAACCTCCACCACCTCTTTGGAATATATAACTAAATGTTTAAGGTTAGTAGCAGATATGATAGGCTTCTGCAGGCCAACTGACTCCCATATCTCAAGTTTATCGAGAAAGGGACTATCAGAAAAGCACGACAAGGATTCATCTGTTAATTTGATTTTACTGAAGAAACAAGAATTGAGATGGTTGAATCCAGAGAAATGGGTGGGAACATGGATGAGAATGCAGTTGAAGAGTGTTAGGGTAGTGAGGAGAGTGCAGCAGAAAAGTGCTGGCGGTACGTCTTCCATTTTGGAGGAAATGCAGAGATTTAGGTGTTGGACATTCCTGTAGGAAGCATATCTAACCCATTTCCATACGCTTTGAAGGTTAAAGTACCATTTGTTGTTAGCGTAATAACCCTCTTTGCAGCCGCATTTCGAAATGTAATTGCACAAATGAAATGTCTCCAGATCTCCCGAATGCAAGACCAGGAGGTTGGAGATTATATTCTCCAGCCTTGTAACCGAGAGTGGATGTAGATATCTGGTGACACGAGAGCCCAAAAGGAGATAGGGAGAGAGAGTAAGCTGACGTAATTGGGTATAGAGGAATCTCCATCTTTTCGACAGAACGGAGCATCT